>JASEVX010000285.1:0-215172 GCA_031761405.1 Serripes groenlandicus
GCGAACACGAATCGGGGCCAAACTTCTTTACTAGAGTTACTTCCCCTAATGAAATCGCCGCCATTTGTATTGACAAAAAGTTCGAGATAGATTCTAGTTTTATTATAAAATAAATGTGTAAGTTTGTTTTATTTGACGAATGTACAAATGTCATGGCATCTTTTCATGTACATGTATCCTTGGACATTGATCATGTCCTTTTAAACTCTTGTCTACTGTGTAAGACAACTAACTAACGAATTTTAACTTGCATTGGATTATCAAAGTTTTGCTGCTATTTGCATGATTTATTGATAAATTTTGGTTTAATTGCTTTCCACATCGACTGAACACTCATTGGTGAAAGACTAATGGCGTTTATCGCATTAGTGTTTGTCAAACATCTTAAAAATGTTAGCCGCGATGGGATTCGAACTCACACCTTTGGTTGATAGCCCGCATCGCTTCCGACTGAGCTACCGGGGCTCATCTTTTGCTAAATGAACACGGTTGATTGGACGACTGAATTTAAAATAATCATGTTCGATTGGTCGTAAGATGCATGCGTTTGTTTGACCTCTGACTAAGGGGAGATATACTTTTACATAAACCAACAAAAATTTAGAGAGGCATCTCGATCTCTAAATTACAGAGGTATCCCTTTAACATAAATAACTATCTTGAATATGAATATATCTCTGTAATGGTAAGATATATCTTTCTATTGTAGAGTGATACCTCTTACGTATAGATATATATCTCTAAATTGGAGAAATATCTCTAAATTAGAGAGATATCTGTAAGTTGAGAGACATATCTGTAAGCATGTTAGATAGATATCATTCTAAGTTATTGAGATATCTCACTAAATTATCGAGATATCTCTCAAACCTGAGTAAAGTAAGATAGATATCTTTCTTTCTTACATATATATATCTTTAAATTAAATAAATGGTTAAACGGTTTACCATACATATTACACCTTCAACTGGTCTACCATTAAGATTGATTGATTGATTGTGGTTTAACGCCGTTTTTAACAATTTATCAGTCATATCACGGCGGCCAGTTCACCTACTCATGGGTTTCTCACACCAGTACTCAACACAACAATCTTCCCAAGCAACTGGCTGCTTTTCCACATAGACTTTCCTTGCATTATCAAAACATGAACAGCCTTGACCAACCAAGCGGGGTCCAACCAAACGTGCAACTTTTTCAAACAAAATGGGAAGAGGGGCATGCGTACTCCTCAGTATTATCGCTTCAAAACTTTGAGTACAATATGTTGATGTTTTATATTGAAGATAATGCTTTGGATAACGCAACACTGATCGAATCTAATTTCTTATGTAAATCGGGTATATTTTGATAGTAATAACCTGATTCTGACCATTGTGTTAAGATATACAGCATTATGTTGTGAATGCACGCCGAACTGTCACAAGTTGAATTAGTAACAATGTCATTTTATATATAAGTATAGAATGATTTCTGACCTATCAGTCACGTAGAAGCAACAGTTCAATGAATATAAAGAGCCTTCCTGTTTTAGTATTGATTTGCTTAATGAAATATACATGGCTAGAAAACCAGTATATTTTTCATTTTGCTGAAACACGTGTATAGTCATATCAATTAGCAGGAATGTCAGGATCAGGTTATTATTGATTAGTAAGTTGATAACGGGTTACCCGTTTTACACATAATCTGTTTGTATAGACCCTTCTAAATGTATTATATATAGACACCTTGATATAAGACTGTGCGTAAAGGGGTCATTATTGTATTCCGAAAGTGTTGATCCAGATTTTACACCATTTCTGATCAGGGTAATGATTTATTTTCAAAACAGTTTAATTTTACCATTTTCCTCATGATTTTATTTGTGATTGGTGTTAGTCTGTCCTTAAAACTAAACATCTTTTTATTTCTCATTTTCCTTTTTATACTGCTATATTAACCGTAAATCATGTATATTTTACGGCAGGTCGAACACAATGGCCGAAGCATATCCAACAAACCTGTCTGATGAAGATCCCACAAAGATGTGCGACCCTTGCTCATTTAGAGGTGTCAATACACAGGCAGGAACGTACTGTCTGGTTTGTACAGAATATTTATGTAATTCGTGTGAAATAGTCCATCGCAGATCCAGAGTCTTACGTGATCACGAGCTTAAGCCATTCGAAGAGTCACACAGATTGTCGCTAAAACAGAAGGCTTTGATTTCTTCAATTATGGTATGCGACATTCACCGCAGAGAGACTCTTGCACTGTTCTGTGTCAACCATTCAATAGCCGTATGCAATGTCTGTAACACAACGAAACACAGGAAATGTAACACCCAGGACATAAAGCTGATTTCAAAAGATGCAAACAAAAAGAACGATGTGTTTCAATGTATTGAGAAACTAAAGACTTTATTATCAGAGAGCAAAGAAATTGAACATTCTAGAGAAGAGGATAAACAATTGATAGAGAATCGATCCAGAAAATGTATTGAAGAAGTAAGGAAAATCAAACAACAAATCATCGCTTGCGCAGAAAGACTTGCAAATGATATGGAAGAAAAGATAGCGAACGCTAAAAATCAACTTATTGCTGAGATGGAAAGTGATAAAAAAGCAGTGATTGACACGAGCGAACAGATGGAACGAATTTTGAGCTCCTTTGAAACCCTCGGACAGGAAATTGATGCTGCGGCATTCGTACTAATGATGAAAGAGAAGGGAAACATTGAAGACGGGATAGAAATGAAAGACGACATACTGAGACAGGTAAAGCCGGTTACGTTAGAGTTCCAGCAGTGTGACAAACTTGTGACCCTAATGTCAGAAATAACCACAATGGGCAGTCTAGAAGTTAAAGAGAAGCAGATCAGTAAACCTAAGACCGTTGAAAGACGAGAACATCAGCTTTCCTTCCCGGATATATCCTCTACTACAAACAAGGTAGCCATTGATGCAGGAACAGTTACATATAGTGTCACAGGGTGTGTATTTATGCCAGACGGTAAATTAGTAATTTGTGACAATAACAATAACTCCGTCAAAGTCTTTACATTGGACTTCAAACTGAAGAACGAACTGAAGCTTGATACCCGTGTCTGGGATGTGGCAGTTGTGTCTAAGACCGAGGTTGTTGTTACTAAACCAGATTCAAACAGTCTTCAATTCTTAACTGTGTGTAATGGAATTGAGAAGGGTAAATCAATTTCTATCGGAATGAAAGGTTTGGGAATTGACTGTAAAAACGATAAACTATATGTCTGTTGTCATGAGAACAATGGAAAAGGAGGAATGGTAAAGGTGCTGACGATGGATGGTGTTACAGTAAACACCTTTATCGTTAGTCAGGGATATCCTAACTACTTGGCCGTGAACAATTCCGGGGATAGAATCCTTATAAGTACAAATAATAATGATGTAGTGTGTATAGATAACACCGGTTATACACTGTACGCGTTTTCTGACAGTCAGAATTCCAGAAGCCGTGGGTTGTTGTTTGACTCGTATGATAACTTCATGGTGTGTGCAGCAGGTCCATTTTATATGATCGGTTTACATAACATACATGTGGTAACGAGTAAGAGTACTAAGCTTAGGATTCTTCTTACTAAAGATGACGGCATGTACAGTCCTCAGTGTTTGGCTTACAGACCCAGCGATAAGACTCTGGTTATCGGACAAGATAATACACCAGACGCACTCCTGGCTTTTACCATCAAGTAAATAGAATAAACGGACGTTCAAGTAAATATAAAAACAGACCAAATGTTTATTCAAAGTGCTTGTCATTCAGATACACTGATTTAACTGTAGATGTCGGTCGATGAGGGTTACTTGTTTGCAGACAAAGGGGGGCTTAATCGTAATACTTACATTCAATTTACACCATATGTAATGATGAATAAGTGACCGTGTACTCTTATATTATACTGATTATGTCACTTAAGTATTCAACACGTGACCGAGTACACTTAACTATACTACTTAGGTCTCATCAATAGTAAAAAAGTGACAGAGTACTCTTACATTTACTAAGTATGTCACTGCAATAGTTAAAGGGTGATCGTGCACACTTACATCTATACTAATTAGGTCAATTCAATAGTAGATAGGTGACTGTGTACATTTACATATTCTAATTAGGTCACTTCAATAGTTCATAGGTGACCGTGTACACTTACATATACTAATTAGGTCACTTCAATAGTAAATAGGTGACCGTGTACACTTACATATACTAATTAGGTCACTTCAATAGTAAATAGGTGATCGTGCACACTTACATATACTAATTAGGTCACTTCAATAGTAAATAGGTGATCGTGCACACTTACATATACTAATTAGGTCACTTCAATAGTAAATAGGTGATCGTGCACACTTACATATACTAATTAGGTCACTTCAATAGTAGATAGGTGATCGTGCACACTTACATCTATACTAATTAGGTCACTTCAATAGTAGATAGGTGACCGTGTACATTTACATATACTAATTAGGTCACTTCAATAGTAGATAGCTAGGTGACCGTGTACATTTACATATACTAATTAGGTCACTTCAATAGTAGATAGGTGACCGTGTACATTTACATATACTAATTAGGTCACTTCAATAATTCATAGGTGACCGTGTACACTTACATATACTAATTAGGTCACTTCAATAGTAAATAGGTGATCGTGCACACTTACATTTACTAATTAGGTCACTTCAATAGTAGATAGGTGATCGTGCACACTTACATCTATACTAATTAGGTCACTTCAATAGTAAATAGGTGATCGTGCACACTTACATATACTAATTAGGTCACTTCAATAGTAGATAGGTGACCGTGTACACTTACATATACTAATTAGGTCACTTCAATAGTTCATAGGTGACCGTGTACACTTACATATACTAATTAGGTCACTTCAATAGAAAATAGGTGATATTGCACACTTACATATACTAATTAGGTCACTTCAATAGTAGATAGGTGATCGTGCACACTTACATCTATACTAATTAGGTCACTTCAATAGTAGATAGGTGACCGTGTACATTTACATATACTAATTAGGTCACTATAATAGTTCATAGGTGACCGTGTACATTTACATATACTAATTAGGTCACTTCAATAGTAAATAGGTGATCGGGCACACTTACATCTATACTAATTAGGTCACTTCAATAGTAGATAGGTGACCGTGTACATTTACATATACTAATTAGGTCACTTCAATAGTTCATAGGTGACCGTGTACACTTACATATATACTAATTAGGTCACTTCAATAGTAAATAGGTGATCGTGCACACTTACATATACTAATTAGGTCACTTCAATAGTTGATAGGTGATCGTGCACACTTACATCTATACTAATAAGGTCACTTCAATAGTAAATAGGTGATCGTGCACACTTACATCTTTACTAATTAGGTCACTTCAATAGTAAATAGGTGATCGTGCACACTTACATATACTAATTAGGTCACTTCAATAGTAGATAGGTGATCGTGCACACTTACATCTATACTAATTAGGTCACTTCAATAGTAGATAGGTGACCGTGTACACTTACATATACTAATTAGGTCACTTCAATAGTAAATAGGTGATCGTGCACACTTACATATACTAATTAGGTCACTTCAATAGTAGATAGGTGATCGTGCACACTTACATATACTAATTAGGTCATTTCAATAGTAAATAGGTGATCATGCACACTTACATCTTTACTAATTAGGTCACTTTAATAGTAGATAGGTAACCGTGTACATTTACATATACTAATTAGGTCACTTCAATAGTAAATAGGTGATCGTGCACACTTACATATACTAATTAGGTCACTTCAATAGTAGATAGGTGATCGTGCACACTTACATCTATACTAATTAGGTCACTTCAATAGTAGATAGGTGACCGTGTACACTTACATATACTAATTAGGTCACTTCAATAGTAAATAGGTGATCGTGCACACTTACATATACTAATTAGGTCACTTCAATAGTAGATAGGTGATCGTGCACACTTACATATACTAATTAGGTCATTTCAATAGTAAATAGGTGATCATGCACACTTACATCTTTACTAATTAGGTCACTTTAATAGTAGATAGGTAACCGTGTACATTTACATATACTAATTAGGTCACTTCAATAGTAAATAGGTGATCGTGCACACTTACATATACTAATTAGGTCACTTCAATAGTAGATAGGTGATCGTGCACACTTACATCTATACTAATTAGGTCACTTCAATAGTAGATAGGTGATCGTGCACACTTACATATACTAATTAGGTCACTTCGATAGTAGATAGGTGACCGTGTACATTTACATATACTAATTAGGTCACTTCAATAGTAAATAGGTGATCGTGCACACTTACATCTATACTAATTAGGTCACTTCAATAGTAGATAGGTGACCGTGCACACTTACATCTATACTAATTAGGTCACTTCAATAGTTCATATGTGATCGTGTACATTTACATATACTAATTATGTCACTTCAATAGTAAATAGGTGATCGTGCACACTTACATCTATACTAATTAGGTCACTTCAATAGTAAATAGGTGATCGTGCACACTTACATCTATACTAATTAGGTCACTTCAATAGTAAATAGGTGATCGTGCACACTTACATATACTAATTAGGTCACTTCAATAGTAGATAGGTGACCGTGTACACTTACATATATACTAATTAGGTCACTTCAATAGTAAATAGGTGACCGTGTACATTTACATATACTAATTAGGTCACTTCAATAGTAGATTATAGGTGACCGTGTACACTTACATATACTAATTAGGTCACTTCAATAGTAGATAGGTGACCGTATACATTTACATATACTAATTAGGTCACTTCAATAGTAAATAGGTGATCGTGCACACTTACATCTATACTAATTAGGTCACTTCAATAGTAGATAGGTGACCGTGTACATTTACATATACTAATTAGGTCACTTCAATAGTAGATAGGTGACCGTGTACATTTACATATACTAATTAGGTCACTTCAATAGTAGATAGGTGACCGTGTACATTTACATATACAAATGTACTAATTAGGTCACTTCAATAGTAGATAGGTGACCATGTACACTTACATAGACTAATTAGGTCACTTCAATAGTATATAATTATAGGGGACCGTGTACACTTACATATATACTAATTAGGTGACTTCAGTAGCAAATAAATCTAATGATCTACAACATATCTGTTTATGAATCTATTTTATTTCCTACAGGCTACTCACACACACTATACGGATTTTCATTCAATTTCGAATGTAGTAGTCCGAGTCAAATATGAAAGGCTATTCATTATTTTCTGTATATGTATCATGTTATTAGATATAAGTCGGAAAAGTGTGATATATTTTTAAATTATTATATGTGTAGAGTTGTAAATACTGTAAGACATTGCATCATTCATTTTTTTCTTCTAAATCATATCATGTATTATATCATTGTGAAGAACTATAAGTTTCAATTATTTGTTGGTAAAATTAGCCAAATAAGAGAGTCACGACAACAATCCTTACTTTTTTGAGTTAAGAGAAATGTCTTGATTATTGTAGATTATATTTTATGTACCGCTTGAAGGAGAAACACATTTATTAAACAAACGACAAGATAAACATTTTCTGAATGTATCTTTAATAAAAGTAGAGTGCAAAAACAAAACTGTTTCAAATTTCATAACTCTACAACGGTTCTAACAAAAATGAAAACGTTTTAACCGTTTCTCTCGTATATCGTGCGGGTCATGTGCAACACATCTGCTGCAGACGACGTTGGCACTATGCCGCTATGCTGGAAAAGGCTAATGTGATATGTAAAGTGATACACTGGAACCAGTCTCTAGTTCAATCACACAGGAAAAATATATTAACCATATAGAAAATCGTCTTTGCTTGTTAAAGAATCGTCGGACTGATACCAGTCTATTCTAAGTGTCAACGATGTGATAGATCGGCGTGAGTCCCGGTTTTTTTTATCTCTAAGTAAAATTCGTCTTTTCTTTTTGACACGTGTTTAGCAAGTAGAAAACTGTAAATATGTTTGATTGTAAAGTATAAATAATTGGACTGGTTCCAGTGTATATGATTGATGCTACAGAGAACCCAACCGTAAATCATTTGTCACAAGTGTATATTCAGATCACACTTTGCATCCGTTATTTCATATCTAGATCGGCACCGTTTATTAATAAGCTCACAGAAGCATTCAATAAACCTTTTACGTACAGTGCTTATTTATATAACATAGTGTGGATGCGCATCTTGGCTGGTTCTCGTAGAACGAGAGATATATGAAGTAAAGTGCTGATCTATCTACATTATTCTATATAATTGAGCAACGCTCTGAGAAAACCCCACTTTAGGAAATGTTGTGACCAGTGT
This sequence comes from Serripes groenlandicus, assembly GCA_031761405.1. Classification (NCBI taxonomy): domain Eukaryota; kingdom Metazoa; phylum Mollusca; class Bivalvia; order Cardiida; family Cardiidae; genus Serripes; species Serripes groenlandicus. The sequence goes on from JASEVX010000285.1 coordinate 8,431, forward strand.
AGATCCAGACCAGACAACTCACATTCACACAGTCTGATCTTGCTTTGCACTGGTCGTAAATGTGTCTAAAAAGGTCAAGAAACGCCTGTAACAAAATGTTGCCATGGATACCATAGCAGGTCATTGTACACATATGTAAACAATTTCGCTAAGGTTTGTTTTCTATGTAAAGTATTCAGTCACGACCAAGTGAATACTATTTGGAGTCTCTTGGTAGATCGCCACTCCCGGTGTGGTGGTAATGGTAAACTGCCCTTGGAAAAGGATCACGTCCTAGCCTACGGTGTGTTACCCTTGATTCACGGAGGAATGTTATGTCGCCTTGGTTAACTGAAATACTGTTGTAAAATCCCAAATATAATAAATAGAAAAACAACAAGTCAGTATTAGTTGACTTCTTAATCTTGACCTTGTAGAACAATGCAAAGTTTACCATCTACATGGTTAAGCTGACAATCAATTGTGTTATTTAGTTTAAACTATACCTTAGACATTATATTGCACCTCATGATATCACTCTTGTCGATGAGGCGATCATAATATGTCAATGAAATACAGCATGAACATAGTATACACTCAACGAAGGGTGTTGTATACTGTTAAGGACGATTGGTTAAACCTTTCCCAATTAAAGTGACTATATAGCAGACGACAATGATATCGCATTCACTAAATATATATGAATACAACATTTCTGAATAAATATGAAAGAAAAATGTTTCAAAAGGAAAAAAATATCAAAATGAGCATTTCCACTTTTAAGATTTTGTTTCTTAAAACTTGTCTGCTGCATATTTGCCAAACTGAGTCTGCAAGTTGGAAAGGGTTAACACCATTTCACACATATGAACGACTTCGTATAAAATTGTAAAATGATAACTACAATAATTATTAAATTAACACATACATCTTAAAAAGATTACTGACACCATAGTTGTAAGCATGAATATAATTACCCTCGTCGTGCTTTTTTAAGTAGCGAAGAACTGCCTTCATGTACGTGAATGTAAACCCTGTCGAAAATATAATATCAACACTAAGTTTGATCTAGACGTTACTCATCACTGGCTATTTCTCGTTTTCTAACACTATTATTTCGTATATCTTCAAAGCATTCATTAGTTTTTGTACAATTGGTTTGGGTACCATTAGGTTATTTGTTAATGGTTTAAAAACAGGCTATAACTTAAATCCCAAAAAGCGATACTCTATATGACTCAGTTTACTCGAAAGCTATATTTGACGTAATCTGTTACAATTACCGACAAATTGTGACGAACAGTTGTTTACATGTAGTCTTTTCTTTGCCATATTTTCTCGTCAGATGTCTAAATGAATATTACCCGTTCAATCGTGAGAGCGGAGTGTTACTAACAGCTCACATCGCTAAATGTGGCTCTTGTATATCTATGATCGACGTCAGAGGTCTAACTGAATAGTACCAGTTCTCTTGTATATATATGCTTGACGTCAGAGGTCTAACTGAATATTACCAATTTAATTGTGGGAGCGGTGTGTCACTAATACCTCAAATCTCTAAACACGTCTCTTGTATATCTATGATCGACGTCAGAGGTCTAACTGAATATTACCAGTTTAATTGTGGGAGCAGTGTGTCACTAACACCTCTAATCGCTAAACACGTCTCTTGTATATCTATGATCGACGTCGGAGATCTAACTGACTATTACCAGTTTAAGTGTGGGAGCGAAGTGTTACTAACACCCCCATCTCGCTAAGCACGGCTCTTGTATATATCTATGATCGACGTCAGAGATTTAATTAAATATTACCAGTTTAATTGTGGGAGCAGTGTGTCACTAACACCTCTAATCGCTAAACACGGCTCTTGTATATCTATGCTTGACGTCAGAGGTCTAACTGAATAGTACCAGTTTAATTGTGGGAGCAGTGTGTCACTAACACCTCTAATCGCTAAACACGGCTCTTGTATATCTATGCTTGACGTCAGAGGTCTAACTGAATATTACCAGTTTAATTGTGGGAGCAGTGTGTCACTAACACCTCTAATCGCTAAACACGTCTCTTGTATATCTATGCTTGACGTCGGAGATCTAACTGAATATTACCAGTTTAATTGTGGGAGCAGTGTGTCACTAACACCTCTAATCGCTAAACACGGCTCTTGTATATCTATGATCGACGTCAGAGGTCTACTTTAAAAGTTATGTTGTGATAAAACTGGCTTCTTTTGATTTTCAGTTTTTCCCGGAATAATTGACACAATCTGTAGATATGACAGATTATACTTATTTTAGAATACATTGAGACAAAAAGGTAAATCGATGTTTATGATTTATTAGTGTGTATTGTTTCAAAAAGACAATGGCTGCAGTAGCGTGAAAATGCAACTTCATTTGAGAAAGGGTTTAATAATTATATGCTACATGTATATAGGACAGAAATCTCATCGACGATTCACCCGTCGCCATGTTTACATTTGTATCTGATAAAAACATCCCTTTTCCTTATGCAGACGATACATGATACACTTTGTGACTTTTGACAATATTGATGGAAAAGGAGAAATTGCCACATTTGTGTTATTTGTTTATTTATTTTGTGATAAACACATTAATAAAACTAACACGAAAATCGACCTGGAGGGATTTATACATATATCAATCAACCCTTTCCCACATGCAGACGCTTTCTGACGCATCTGCAGCAGACGACGTTTGAAAACATTTCAACTCTATTCAATATTGAAACTTTCAATAATAGAGATGAAATTGATACATACATCAGTCAGTTCGAAGACGCGGGTTTATCTGGACATTCACTGTTTGCAAAGCCACGGTCAGTTATCAATAGAGGTTACATGGTCCATATAATAAACGTAGAGGATACATGCTGCTTTCATCAATCAATCGGATGCGTTACTTGTCACTACGCCTCGAAATGTTTCGCTATGAAAATGTTAAACTACATTGGACATGCTTTTATGGACATCTGTTATATATGAACATACCCAAGGATTTTACCCGTATATGTCCTTTTGTGAACCTCTGTAATATATGAACATACCCATGGAGTTTACCGTATATGTCCTTTTGTGGACCTCTGTAATATATGAACATACCCAAGGATTTTACCCGTATATGTCCTTTTGTGGACCTCTGTAATATATGAACATACCCATGGAGTTTACCCGTATATGTCCTTTTGTGGACCTCTGTAATATATGAACATACCCAAGGATTTTACCCGTATATGTCCTTTTGTGGACCTCTGTAATATATGAACATACCCATGGAGTTTACCCGTATATGTCCTTTTGTGGACCTCTGTAATATATGAACATACCCAAGGATTTTACCCGTATATGTCCTTTTGTGGACCTCTGTAATATATGAACATACCCATGGAGTTTACCCGTATATGTCCTTTTGTGGACCTCTGTAATATATGAACATACCCAAGGATTTTACCCGTATATGTCCTTTTGTGGACCTCTGTAATATATGAACATACCCATGGAGTTTACCGTATATGTCCTTTTGTGGACCTCTGTAATATATGAACATACCCAAGGATTTTACCCTTATATGTCCAAAGAGGAGACCGACTCGGTGCTGTAGTGAGCGGAAGTCCAGGGTTTGATCCTCGTGGTCATACAAAACAACTTTAAGAAGGATAGTAGTAACTTCCCTCATTGGAAGTCCAGGGTTGATCCTCGGTTTTGTCATACAAAACAACTTTAAGAAGAGTAGTAGTTAGTTTAAAGTTATTTATTTTAAATCAATTGCGAAACAAGCTTTAAGCTTATATTAATCACGCTCGATGTCTGCTTCGTGAATACTTAACCAGTACTCCCGCCGATTGTGTAGAAAAATCCCAAAGTCAGGACCCGCTCATCACAGGACTCGAACCAGGGACCTTTGATACGAGAGGCCGACGCGAGAATAGTAGTTACTTCCCTCATTGGAAGTCAGGGAATTGAGTATAACATTTCGACTGACACACTTGTGTCATGATAGTTTTACCAGCCGAACTGGTAATTTACCAAGGAATAACTGTAATATATCTGATGTCGACTTTTATGGATTGTATAAACGACAGCTCCATGGGGAGCCTAGAAGAAGGCTACATGTATGACTAGATGCTTCGAAGTATGTGCAGTAAAGGCTGTAGTTTTTCTCAACAATTGGAAGTATTTTAAAGTCAAAGTATAAAACATGTTTAGAAAAGGAGGAATTACTCGTTTGTAGTATTAACTTAATCTTCCTGAATGTTTTCAAAAGTCGTCTGCTGCAGTGAGGTAGGTTTTGTCGTCTACATCAGGGAAAGGGCAAATCGACTGAAGCGCTTCTGTCAGGCTTTATTTACTTGCGGTGTTTTTAATATTTCAACTTATGGCCATGATGTGACTGCAATTGTATACTGTTGAAAGCATTGTAAACGCATTTCAACAAAACACGCATCGCTGTTATATGCTTTATCATCACACTGACTGACTGTTAAACGTGACGTTAAATAATCGGTAATTCAAAGTGAGCGAAGACTTCAGGACACGTAATGTCATTGTAACTCAATTCGCATAAGGGTTAAAATACACATGTAAACTAGTGATACAACCCGATAAAGTACCGCCATCGTTCAGTATCCACAATTAGCTATCACAAACGTTGTGGTCTGGTGTCCTTGTTTATCATGATGGAGAGGGGAACCAGTATTACACTGGTCCGTTTAATCAATGTGGATAGTTAAGCTGTTTTGAACATACGCTATCATATCATAAGGTTGGATAACGGTTAACAATTAGAACGTGGGGCGTACACATTGAAGACACATATTCATATTAAGGTAAGATAATGTGTTCGTTTGTCTGTCTGTTTCTCCCTTGCATTTTGTTTTCTTTCACAATCCTGTAAGTTGACTCCTCGGTAATAAACCCCAATCAATTAATCATACCCACTGTCACGGGTATCGAATCAGGCACCTTTAGATCACATGACTGACCCTCTACCAATGAGCCATTGTCTTTATTATCGGCTCTAAAGATTGGTTAATATAATTGGTATGTTTAGTAAGGAATCACATAATAACAAAAACCTTTAAATGTGTAGGAAGTCGCCATTTTAGTAATCGGACACTATGAATTTATTAATTGTTGTTGGTTCCATGTCGCTTTGCGATATGCATACGCTGTCTGACGCCTGAAGACATTGCTAAACATGATCAATTTCTCATTTTTTCACAATGTTTTACCATACATTCGAAAATGTTAAAGGTTTTTCTACAGTTTTGACTAGATCATTGTACGACTGTGTTACACTACATTTGGTATTTTTAAAGATATTTTTAGATCATTTCAAAGTCGTCTGATGCAGATTTGTTATTGGTGGGAAAGGGTTAAATATGTTGACTTGTTTATTTGAATGGTCTTTGACATTGATTGCAATGCAGTAATTCAGATACATTGCGGAAAAACATTGACCGCGGTTACTTTAATACATTATTCTGACTTCTGCAAATTAAGATCAGTAGATACGGAACCTTTGCCAAAGTTCGTATACTCAAGTCGTGCTACATGTATGTACGCAAACCCGCAAGTATTTCCAAATGTACCGTAGTGTTCTTATTTCAAGAGAAGTGTTCTCAATGTACAGTATTTGGAATGATGCATGCACATATATCCGTGGTAAAATAGTTTCTGAAATATAGCGACAATTTCTTAATACAAATATGTGTAGTACGTGAAATCGTTGCACCCGCGCTCGAGTGAAGGTAAAGCCATTACAATAGTGAGTCGGTTGGACTGACGTTTTATCTGTTCAAGAGACTCAATGGTGTAGTTTACCTCGATAACTGGACACTTTGTTGTGATCAAAAGTCTAACCATACCAAAGACATTGTACGAGTATAACAGTGTCCCTTCTTGGCGTTCAGGATTCCAGAGGTGACAATACGACAAATGCACTGGCATCAGGATGAGCGTACCAGTAACGCTGGTGTTTAGCATTACAGGAACAGCATTTGGACAGATACTCTGTTGTCATAATAAGCTAACAAGTAGTATTGGTGATAATTATTACGGAGATAGCAGTTGTACAGATACACTGGCGTCATGCTAAGCGTACCAGTATTACTGGTGTTCATCTTAATGAAGAGAGCATTTGTAAATAGGCACTGGTGTCATGATAAGCTTACACATAGTGCTGGTGCTTATCATTACGGGGACTGCATTTGGACAGATGCACTGTTGTCATACTAGGCTTACCAGTAGTGCTGCTGTTCAGCATTACGGAGACAACATTTGGACAGATACTCTGGTGTAACGATAAGCTTACCGGTAGTACTGGTGCTCGATATTACGGGGACAGCATTTGTACAGATACACTGGTGTCATGATAAGCTTACCAGTATTACTTATGCCCATCTTAACGAAGACAGCATTTGGAAATATGCACTGGTGTCCTGATCAGCTTACACATAGTGCTGTTTTTCAACATTACGGGGAGAGCATTTGTAATATACACTGGTGTCCTGATAAGCTTACTCATAGTGATGTTGCTCAGCATTACGGAGACAGCATTTGTAAATATGCACTGGTGTCATGATAAGCTTACAAATAGTGCTGTTGCTCAGCATTACGAAGACATTATTTGTAAATATGCACTAGTGTCATGATAAGCTTACCAGTATTACTGGTGCTCATCTTAACGAAGACAGATTTGGAAATATGCACTGGTGTCATGATAAGCTTACCAGTAGTGTAGGTGCTCAGTATTATTTTGACAGCATTTGGACAGATGACTTTCTGTCAGGAAAGACTTAACAGAATTGCTGGTGCTTATCATTACGGGGACAGCCTTTGGACAGAAGCACTGGTGTTTTGGTACACTTACCAGTGTTGCTGAGATGGTGTAGTAGTTTGTACCTCAATTACGGGACACATGGGTTAGATCAGAAGTCGAGTCATACCAAGGACATTGTACGAGTGTCCCTTCTTAGCGTGAAGGATTGAAGAGATGACATTACAGCGAATGCATTGGCGTTATGATAAACATATTAGTATTGCTGATGCTCATCGCTACTTGTACATCCTTCGGACTGATACACTGGCGTTATGATAAACTTACCTGTAGTGCTGGTGCTCATCGTTACTGCATTCGAACTTATATATTGGCGTCAGGATATAAGCTTACCAGTATTGCTGGTGCTCATCTTTACATGTAAATAATTCGGACAGACACACTGGTGTAATGATAAACATACCAGTATTGCTGGTGCTCATCGTTACTTGTACAGCATTCGGACAGATGCACTGGCGTTATGACAAACTTACCAGTAATACTGGTGCTCATCGTTACTAGTACAGCATATGGACTGATACACTGGTGTCATGATAAACTTACCAGTAGTGATGGTGCTCATCGTTACGTGTACAACATTCGGACAGTTACACTGGTGTAATGATAAACTTACCAGTAGTGCTGGTTTCATCGTTACGTGTACAGCGTTCAGACAGATAAACTGGTGTCATGATAAACTGATCAGAAGTGCTGGTGATCATCGTTATCTGTACAGCATTCGGACTGATACATTGGCGTCATGATATACTTACCAGTAGTGCTACTGCTAATCGTTACTTGTACTGCATTTGGACTGATACACTGGTGCCATGGTAAAATTACTAGAAGTGCTGGTGCTCATCGTCACTTGTACGGCATTCAGATAGATACACTGATGTCATGATAAACTTACCAGTTGTGCTGGTGCTCATCGTCACTTGTACAGCATTCAGATAGATACACTGGCTTCATGATAAACTTACCAGTAGTGCTGGTGCTCATCGTTACGGCTACATTATTTGGACAGATACATTGGTCACGATAAGCTTACCAGTAGTGCTGGTTCTCATCGTTACTTGTAAAGCATTCAGACTGATATACTGATGTCAAGATAAGCTTACCAGTAGTGCTGGTGCTCATCATTACGAGGACATCATTCTAACAGATGCGCTGGTGTCGCGATAATCTAACCAGTAGTGCTCGTGCTCAAGATTATTGGGACGGATGCGATGGTATGGAACTCCATAACCGTCTAAGTATATATATTTCAATTTGAACATCATGTAATGTAACAAGCAACACGTATAACGTTATATATACTTCACACACTAGCACATCTACTGCATATATTGGTATTTGTACCATACACACATTTAAATGCACTGCATATAAAGACAGTTCAACAATTGCAATTTATACTGCACATAACGAAATATCAGGCCATTATGGCGTTCCATACACTGGTATCTCTATAAAATTACATAAAGAATCAGATGCTGAGCATTACGGGGACAGCATTACGGCTGGTGTAATGTTTACAGAATAAACTTGCTGATGGTTTACCTAACACAATTATTGTTAAATGCAATCAACACTACCACATAACAGATCAATGTTCCAAGGTTAAGTAAAGTTTACATCGGTTGAATAAGTCGTGGAAAAGTCACAGTTCAAAAAGACTACGTCTTAAGGAGTCCAACCAGAGAGCGGGATATACGGGTTCGATTCCATGTCGAGTAAAATTGATACCAATTTAGTGGCTTCCCTTCTCACCTTCGAGATATGGATTCGAATCCATGTCAAGAAAAAATGATACTAACTTAGTGGCTTCCTCCTTAAATTCGAGATATGGGTTAGATACTCTGTCGAGTAAAATTGTAACCAACTTAGTGGCTTCCTCCTTAAATTCGAGATACGGGTTCGACTTTCTGTAGAGTAAAATTGTAACCAACTTAGTGGCTTCTCTCCTAGCATTCAATATACGGGTTCGATACTCTGTCGAGTAAAATTGTAACCGACTTAGAGATAACCTCCTCTCATTCGAGATACGGGTTCGATTCCCTGTCGAGTAACATCGTAACCAACTTAGTGGCTTCCTCCTTACATTCCAGACACGGGTTCGATACACTGTCGAGTAAAATCGTAACCAACTTAGTGGCTTTCTCCTTAAATTCTAGATACGGGTCCAATACTCTGTCAAGTAAAATTGTAACCAACTTAGTTGCGTCCCCCCTCACATTCGAGATATGGGTTCGATACTCTCTCGAGTAAAATCATAACCAACTTAGTGGCTTCTCTCCTGCATTCAAGATACGGGTTCGATACTCAGTCGAGTAAAATCGTAACCGACTTAGAGATAACCTTCTTACATTCGAGATACGGGTTAGATTCCCTGTCGAGTAAATTTGTAACCAACTTAGTTGCTTCACTCCTTACATTCGAGATACGGGTTTGATACCCTGTCGAAAAAATTGTAACCAACTAAGTGGCTTCCCTCCTTACATTCGAGATACGGGTTCGTTACCCTGTCGAGTAAATTTGTAACCAACTTAGTTGCTTCACTCCTTACGTACGAGATACGGGTTCGATACTCTGTCGAGTAAAATTGTAACCAACTAAGTGGCTTCCCTCCTTACATTCGAGATACGTGTTCGATTCCCTGTCGAGTAAATTTGTAACCAACTTAGTTGCTTCACTCCTTAAGTTCGAGATACGGGTTCGATACTCTGTCGAGTAAAATTGTAACCAACTAAGTGGTTTCCCTCCTTACATTCGAGATACGGGTTCGATTTCCCATGAAAAAACATAACGAATTGGTTGATCTGGGTCGTAGATCCATGGTTGAAAAAGATACTTCAAAGCAGTAATCGATTTATATATATATAGTTAAAAAGGCGTTATTAAGACTTTATTTCGCGTTATTACGCCTTTTTCCCGCATTATTACGCCTTTTTTCGCGTTATAACGCCCTTTTTTGCGTTACTACGACTTTCTTTCGCGTTATAACGCCTTTTATTAGCATTAATACGCCTTTGTTTAGCGTTATTACGCCTTTATTTAGCATTATTACGCGTTTATTTTCGCGTTATTACGCCTTTATTTCGCGTTATAACGCTTTTTATTAGCGTTATAACGCTTTTTATTAGCGTTATAACGCTTTTTATTAGCGTTAATACGCCTTTATTTTCGCGTTATAATGCCTTTATTCGCGTTACTACGCGTTACTTCGCATTATTACGCATTATAACGCATTTTTTCGCGTTATTGCGACTTTACAATATATTTTTTCTCTCAGATGGTCCTAATAGGCTTTCGTAGCATATCGTATGTATATTGCGAAGAATTAATAAATTTATAATAGTCTCGCTCAAAAATTATAAGGGTGTACATAAACATGTTAAGTAATGATCAATCACGATAAAGCTCGAAAATCGATCATTACATGCACTGCTATTTAACGGACGTTTTGTACTTGTTTCCGTTCTGTATCGCTTTAAACACGATGTAACAGGGAACTATAATTTAGTTTGATCGTCTTATCAGCATGGATAGTTTGATATTTAGAATCTTCAGACAAACGCAATCATTTTAAGTAGGGATAGTATATATTTATGGTACATGTGTGTATGTGTGTGTGTGGGGATTGTCTGTCTGTCTATGTTACCCTTTCTCCTGTAGGAATAAACTTTTAATTTCACTCACGATATTCAAGGTTGACCTTTGTTTATGTTTTCGATTATATTCCAATATACAAATTCGTCTTAGTCGATGCTACTTTTACCAAGTCCCTTAAAGCTATACATTTGTTGTTATATTTGTCTAACGGAAAGGATCATTTCTTTAGGTGTTTCAATGAAGAATCGTATGTAAATCGCGTACTTGTTGATTATTTAAAACCTGATTCTGTCTGTTTTACAGAGATATACAGTATTATGGTGTGCATGTATATCTCTGTCATATATTATAAGAAACAATGTAAATTTGCATATAATTAAACATACCCTACGACCTAACAGTAACATGATAGAGGTAGTTTTAATGACTAAAAGGATCAATTTGAATTATATTTTGTTTTGTGACAGAACACATGCAAGGTTAGAAAGCATTTTTGATTTTGTGTAAACACATGTACGCCGTAATCATAAAAAAAGAGGATAAAGGTCTGGATCATGTTATTATTGGATAATGAGGTGAAAAGCGTTACTCGATTTACACAAAATCTAATTGTGTATACACTGCTTAAAGCGACTGAAATCCAGATGGCACGAAAACAAAACAAAACAACTCGAATTCGCCCTAAATGTTATTCTTTATGTTATCTAAGTAAAACCAGGGTAGAAAATGTATCGTGTTTTATCAATAAAGTGAACTTGAGTCGTTTTCAATTGTCCCGATGAAGTGGTTTCCTATTTAAAAATACTTACCCCGTTACTGACAGGGTAGAATTTGCGATGGAAAAAGCATCGAAAACAAGAAAATCTCACCGATTATAGGGGTATGTAATATGTCAGTTATCATATTTTAATGCCCCAAATACAAAAATAACACTTATTTTCTTAAAATTGGAAATTTTATTTTTCATTGATAAAAGTTCGTGTGCGTAAATGGGTTATTATTGAATCCAATGAGTGCAAATCCAGAGTTTACTCCATTTCTGATCAAGCTATATGATTTATTTTCAAAACGTTTAACGTTACCCTTTTCCGCATGAGTATTGTTGTCGGTGCCATTGGTCTCTCGTTGTAAACGAGCAACTTATGATTTCTTTGTTTCATTAATATATAGCCGTAACTACAATACTATTCTTTTTCAGGACAGGTCGAGGACAATGGCCGAAGCAAATCCAACAAACCTGCAATTTATCCTGCATTTTATGCAAGTTTTGGCCCTTTTTGAACTTAGAAATTCTGGTTAAAGTTTTATGTGCAACTTCATTAAGAGTCCATATTTTAGTAACTACTTGATGTATTCCATTAAAACGTTATACAACCCTTCCCAACCATCACTCCTATGAAAATAATTAAGTTAAATAACTCTATTCTGCATATAATGAAAATTATCACCCTTTAAAGCAAATTCTTGTTAATGTTATATGCAACTACATTAGTGTCCATATCTCAGTAATTTAAATAAGCGGTTGAATAGTCCAGCGCGCTGTCCTCCGACAGCTCTTGTTATACTGCTATATTAACCGTAAATCATGTATATTTTATATCAGGTCAAACAAAATGGCCGAAGCAAATCCAACAAACCTGTCAGATGAAGATCCCACAAAGATGTGCGACCCTTGCTCATTTAGATGTGTCAATACACAGGCAGGAACGTACTGTCTGATTTGTACAGAATATTTATGTAATTCGTGTGAAATAGTCCATCGCAGATCCAGAGTATTACGTGATCACGAGCTTAAGCCATTCGAAGAGTCACACAGATTGTCGCTAAAACAGAAGGCTTTGATTTCTTCAATTATGGTATGCGACATCCACCGCACAGAGACTCTTGCACTGTTCTGTGTCGATCATTCAATAGCCGTATGCAATGTTTGTAACACAACGAAACACAGAAAATGTAACACCCAGGATCTGAAACTAATTTCGAAAGATGCAAATAAAAAGAACGATGTGTTTCAATGTATTGAGAAATTAAAGACTTTATTATCAGAGAGCAAAGAAATTGAACATTCCAGGGAAGAGGATAACAAATTGATAGAGAATCGATCTAGAAAATGTATTCAAGAAGTAAGGAAAATCAAACAACAAATCATCGCTTGTGCAGAAAGACTAGCAGAGGATATGGAAGAAAAGATATTGAATGCTAAAAATCAACTTATTGCTGAGATGGAAAGTGATAAAAAAGCAGTGATTGACACGAGCAAACAGATGGAACGAATATTGAGCTCATTTGAAACCCTCGGACAGGAAATTAATGATGTGGCATTTGTCCTAATGATGAAAGAGAAAGGAAACATTGAAGACGGGATAGAAATGAAAAACGACATACTGAAACAGATAAAACCGGTTACGTTTGAATTCCAGCAGTCTGACAAACTTGTGACCCTAATGTCAGAAATAACCACACTTGGCAAACTAGAAGTTAAAGAGAAGCAGATCAGTAAACCTAAGACCGTTGAAAGACGGGAATATCAGCTTTCCTTCCCGGATATATCCTCTATTACAAACAAGGTAGCCATTGATGCAGGAACCAATAATGTCACAGGGTGCGTATTTATGCCAGACGGTAAATTAGTAATTTGTGACTTTAACAATAAAACCGTCAAAGCCTTTACATTGGACTTCAAACTGAAGAACGAACTGAAGATTGGATCCTTTGTCTGGGATGTGGCAGTTGTGTCTAAGACCGAGGTTATTGTGACTATACTAGATTCAAACAGTCTTCAATTCCTAACTGTGTCTAATGAAATTGAAAAGGGTAAATCAATTTCTGTTGAAATGAAATGTAGGGGAATTGATTGTAAAAACGATAAAATATATGTCAGTTGTCATGAGAACAATGGAAAAGGAGGAATGGTAAAGGTTCTGATGATGGACGGTGTTACAGTAAACACCTTTAAAATTAGTGAGGGATATCCTTACTACTTGGCCGTGAACAGTTCCGGGGATATAATTCTTATAAGTACATATACCAATGGTGTAGTGTGTATAGATAACACTGGTAATACACTGTATACCTATTCTGACAGTCGCCTTAAGCGGAGCCGAGGTGTGTTGTTTGACTCGTATGTTAACTTCATGGTGTGTGAGCAATATACCCATAATATACATGTGGTGAAGAATGACGGTACTCGACACAGGACCCTTCTTACCTGGGATGATGACTTGACCTCACCAAATTGTTTGGCGTACAGACCCAGTGATAACACTCTGGTTGGCGGACAATTTAAGAATCAGGCACTCCTGGCATTTACCATCAACTAAATAGAATACACGAAAGTACAAGTAAATATAAACAAATATCGAACGTTCGTAATAATTGCTTCCATACAGATACAATTATTAACCTTTAGATGTCCGGCTGTAGAGGTGTTCCTGTTTTAAGACAAAGGGAACAAACTCCTCATATTTCGTTCAGTTTTCACCAAACGTGGACACTTTAATAAACGTGTTAGGCAACTTCAATATTTAATATGTAGAATCATCAACTATATCTTTACCGATAAATATTTAGTATTTCCCTAGTTAAAATAATATTCATTTATAACAAATAATTGACAAAATCTAAAACAGATATCCAAATCCTTTCGAAAGCAGTAATCCGACAACATATTAAGATGTACATCAACTATGACCCAGTCCTGGTAGCTGAGTCGATAGCGACTGGGGCTGTCAATACAGAGGCTGTGAGCACGACCCCTTCTCGGCCAACATTACTTCCGACATTTGTTAAGAGCGAAGAGAACGAGTGTCATTCTTCTTCCGACCAATGTGCTAGCAGTCTATGTGGAAAAGTAGCCAGTTACTTGGAAAGACTGTTGTGTGAAGTACAGGTGTGAGAAAGCCCTGGAACACATGAGTAGGTGAACTGGTCGTGATATTTTTTGAAATTCGCGTTATAATCAGATCAATTAATCGACATCAATTATTCTTCAACATATAAATAGTGTTAAATTGTGATACATTTTGAAATTGTTATATTTAATTTTAAAGGGACTTGATTCATTGTACATACTTTTTATACGCCCGTTTTGAAAAAAACGGATCGTATTATAGTTTTAACTGCGGCGTACGGTCGGGCGGGCGGCGTCCAGTATGTTGTCAGCTCAATAACTTTAGGAGCCTTTGTCCAATCATCACCAAATTTTGTCAGAATGTGTATTGGCATAATATCTTGGACAAGTTTGATAACTAACCATATCGCTTTAGTCAATCAAGAGTTATCGCTCTTTAACTATAGAAATTACCTAAAATTGGTCTTGTCAGCTCAATAACTTTAAAAGCCTTTGACCTATCATCACCAAATTTAGTCAGAATGTGCATTTGCATATTATCTCAGACAAGTTTGATAACTAGCCATATCGCTTAAGTCAATCGAGAGTTATTGCCCTTTAATTATAGAAACTACCTAAAATTAGTCTTGTCCGCTCAATAACTTTAGAAGCCTCTGTCCAATCATTTGGTCAGAACGTGTATTGGCATAATATCTCAGACAAGGTAGATAACTAGCCATATCGATATGGTCAATCGAGAGTTATCGCTCTTTAATTATAGAAATTACCTAAAATTGGTTTTGTCAGCTCAATAAGTTTGGGAGCCTTTGTCCAATCATCACCAAATTGTGTCAGAATGTGTATTGGCGTAATATCTTGGACAAGTTCGATAACTAGCCTTATTGCTCCAGTCGATAGAGTTATTGCCCTTTAATTATAGAAATTACATAAAATTGGTCTTGTCAGCTAAATAACTTGTGAAGCCTTTATCCGATCATCACCAAATATAGACAATATGTGGATAGGCAGAATATCTTGGTCAGGTTTGATAACTTACAACGTTATCTTAGTCACTACACAATTATGTCCCTCGAAATGGCCAAAACTGTAATAACAGTGTCCGCTCTCTAAGTTTGGCTGACGTACAACCAATTACCACTATACTTGGTCTCAAAAAAACAGGACGGGCGTATTTTGTGTCCATATCTCAGTAACTACTGAAGCATTGTATTGAAACTTTATACAACCCTACACAACTATCACATCTTTGTAGATTATCAAGTAAGATAACTCTATCTGGCATTTTATGCAAGTTATGGCCCTTTTTATATGCCCGTTTGAACGGAACGCATTATAAGTTTTACATGGGTAGAAGCCTTTGTCCAATCACCACCAGATTTAGTCAGAATGTGTATTGGCATAATATCTTGGACAAGTTCGATAACTAGCCATATCGCTTTAGTCAATCGAGAGTTATCGCCCTTTAATTATAGAAATTATCTCAAATTGGTATTATCAGCTAAATAACTTGAGAAGCCTTAGTCCAATCATCACCAAATTTGGTCAGAATGTGTGTTGGCATAATATCTCGAAGAAGTTTGATAACTAGCCAAATCGCTGTAGGTCAATTGAGAGTTATCTCCCTTTAATTATAGAAATTACCTACAATTGGTCTTGTCAGCCCAATAATTTTAGAAGCCCTTGTCCAATCACCACCAAATTTGGTCAAAATGTGTATTGGCATAACATCTCGGACAAGTTTGATAACCAGCTATATGGCTGTAGGTCAATTGAGAGTTGTTGTCCTTTAATTATAGAAATTACCTCAAATAGGTATTGTCCGATCAATAACTTTTGAAGCCTTTATCCAATCATCATTAAATTTAGTTGGAATGTGTATGGGCATAGTATCTCAGATAAGTCCTATAACCAGCCATATTGCTCCAGTCACTCTAGAGTTATTGCCCTTTAATGACAGAAATTACCTTAAATCGGTCTTGTCCGCTCAATAACTTTAGAAGCCTTTGTCCAGTCACCACCAAATTGTGTCAGAATGTGTATTGGCAAAATATCTCGGACAAGTCCGATTACCAGCCATATCGCTTTATTCACTGGAAAGTATTTGCCCTTCAATCATAGAAATTACCTCAAATCGGTCATGTCTGATCAATAACTTGTGAAGCCTTTATCCTATCATCACCAAATATGTTGATGGGCAGAATATCTTCGTCAGGTTCTATAACTAACCACGTTATCTTAGTCACTACACACATATGTCCCTCATAATGGCCAAAACTGTATTAACAATGTCCGCTCTCTAAATTTGCCTGACGTAAAACCAATTATCACTATAATTGGTCTAAAAAACCCAGGACGGGCGTATTTTGTGACATTTGGAGCTCTTGTTAATATATATATATATACATTTGTATTTATCAGTTATTAAAACCTTGTTACAACTATCAGTGCCAATGACTTGTTTGTAAATTAGCCACGAATCAGATTCGCGACAACAAACTGTAGAGAGGTGATCATAAAGCTTTTTTCGTAAATTAGCATAGAAAGAGATTCACGACAACAAACTGTAGAGTGGTGATCGTAAGGCTTTGTTCGTAAATTAACATAGAAATAGATTCACGACAAAAAAACTGTACAGTGATGATCGTGAGGCCATGTTTGTAAATTAGCCTAGAAAGGGATTCACAACAACAAACTGTAGAGTGATGATCGTGAGTCCTTGTTCGTAAATAATTAGCTTAGAAAGAGATTCACGACAACAAACTGTACAGTGGTGATAGTGAGGCCTTGCTCGTAAATTAGCCTAGAAAAAGATTCACAACATCTAACTGTACAGTGGTGATTGTTCGTAAATTAGCATAGAAAGAGATTCACGCCAAAAAACTTGTACAGTGATGATCGTGAGGCCATATTCGTAAATTAGCCTAGATAGATATTCACGACAACAAACTGTACAGTGGTGATCGTGAATCCTTGTTCTTAAATAAGCCTAGAAAGAGATTCACGACAACAAACTTTACAGTGGTGAAAGTGAGGCCTTGTTCGTAAATTAGCCTAGTAAAAGATTCACGACAACAAACTGTATAGTGGTGATCGTGGGACATTGTTCGTTAATAATCCTATAAGGTGTTTCACGAAAACAACCTGTACAGCGGTGATCGTGGGGCATTGTTCGTTAATTAGAATATAAAGTGTTTCACAACATCCAACTGTACAGTGGTGATCGTGAGGCCTTGTTCGTAATTAGCATATAAAGTGATTCACAACATCTAATTGTACAGTGGTGATCGTGAGGCCTTGTTCGTAATTAGCATATACAGTGATTCACAACATCCAACTGTACAGCGGTGATCGTGAGGCCTTGATCGTAATTAGCATATAAAGTGATTCACAACATCCAACTGTACAGTGGTGATCGTGAGGCCTTGTTCGTAATTAGCATATACAGTGATTCACAACATCTAACTGTACAGTGGTGATCGTGAGGCCATGTTCGTAATTAGCATATAAAGTGATTCACAACATCTAACTGTACAGTGGTGATCGTGAGGCCATGTTCGTAATTAGCATATAAAGTGATTCACAACATCCAACTGTACAGTGGTGATCGTGAGGCCTTGTTCGTAATTAGCATATAAAGTGATTCACAACATCCAACTGTACAGTGGTGAACGTGATGCTTTGTTCGTTAATTAGCATGGAAAGAGATTCACGACAATAAGCTGTACAGTGGTGATCGTGAGGCCTTGTTCGTTAATTATCATAGACATATTTTTACGACAATAAGCTGTACAACGGTGATTGTGAGGCCTTGTTCGTTAATTAGCCTAGAAAGAGATTCAAGACAAAAAGCTGTACAGTGGTGACCGTGAGGCCATGTTCGTAAATTAGCATAGCAAAAAGATTCACGACAGTAAGCTGTACAGTGGTATTAGTGGGGCCTTGTTCATTGATACGCCTAGACAGAGATTCACGACAACAAAGTGCACATAACTGGTCGTTACTTCTTGTTCGTGATTTAGCTTAGTTGAGTTTAGTTGTTTTTTTGGATTTACGCCGTTTTCAACATCATTTCATTTGTATCACTTCGACAGTTTACTGATTCATGATAAACCAGTACTCCACGCAAACCTGTACAGTATTTGACTTGATAACTTGTTCGAGAAAAAAATAGAAAGAGATCCACGATAACAACCTGTACTGTAGTCGTCGTAATGACGTGATCGTTTAAAGCATAATATATGTTCCACGACAATAGCCTATGGTGATGGTCGCGATGACTTGATCGTAAAATAACTTTAAATCCAAGACAGAGAACTGTACAGTGGTGGTCGTATTAAATTTTCAATGCTTAAGTACATAATTAAATCGTCGGCAACAACCTGTACAGTTTTGATCGTAAATACTTGTTTAACAAAGATATCTACGGCAACAACCTTTATAGTGGCGGTCGAAATTATTTGTTCGTTAAATAGCACTGAAAGAGATTAACCACAACAAACTGTACAGTTTTGGTCGAAATTATTTTTTCCTAAATAAAGGCTTGGTCACAACGAACCTACGAAGCATTGTGCCACGACACGACAGAAAAATTGGGCAAATCGTGGGTCATCGCAAGAGAGTCCTACGAAATTTTGAGCATCGTGGCATCGACTTGCCGTCGTGAGTCATACGACTGTCGTGCGATAAATATCTTGTCGTGGGTACCAGAAGAATTGTTTAAGTCAAACATGCTTACGACTGTCGCACGACTGTCCTACGACTGTCTCATGACTAAAGCAGGACAGTCGTGAGACAGTTGCAAGATCGTCTCATGAGTATTATAGTTCGTAAGAGGCTCGTACAACATTGCAAGTTTGTCGTGCGAAAGTCTTGTAACATATTTTGGTTTTTTGAGAGGTATATAGATCGGGCGATTGCACGCTTCGAAATCAAAATTGTCTGTAGTCGCTGAGAGAGGATGTTTTTCCACATGAGCGACTACGCCCTGCTGAGGGGGCGTCTGGCGGAAATCCAGCACGAGCATGATATAGTGCAAAATGTCAAAAATTCGGGCTAGACCTTCGATGTGTCCACTGAAAAATCTCAAGAGCAAATGGCAGGTAATAGACCGCGTCTCTTTATAAAGTCGGGAGAAGACGCGCTAGAGTCCCACGAGTGACCCATGACTGTAACACGCTCATCACGAGTGAACCATGACCTGATCACGGGAAAACAGCCCCGACAACTCACGGTGGTCCCACTACTGTCGCACAAATGACTTGTGACACACCCACGACATATTTGTTTGTTGCTGTCGCGTCCCAATCGCCAAACCATCTTTAATGTGTCGTATTCCTTGTGACCACTCAAAGAAAGAGATGCACGACAACACACTATCCAGTCGATGTCGTTAATACTTGTTCCATGACAACAAACTGTACAGTCTTAGTCGAAATTTCTTGTTCGTAGATAAGTCTTGAATGAGATCCAAAACAACTAACTGTATAGTGATGTGCTAATTCGTGAATAAGCACTGAAAAAGATCCACCGCAACAAAATGTACACTGTTGGTTGTAATTACTTGTTTGTAAATAAGCACAGAAAGAGATCCACGGCAACAAAATGTACACTGTTGGTTGTAATTACTTGTTTGTGAATAAGCACAGAAAGAGATCAACGGCAACAACATGTACACTGTTGGTTGTAATTACTTGCTTGTAAATGAGTACAGAAAGAGATCCACGGCAACAAAGTGTACAGTGTTCGTTCTAATTACTTGTTTGTAAATTAGTACAGACAGAGATCCACGGCAACAAAGTGTACAGTGTTCGTTCTAATTACTTGTTTGTAAATTAGTACAGAAAGAGATCCACGGCAACAAAATGTACAGTGATGGTTGTAATAACTTGTTGGTAAATTAGTACAGAAAGAGATCCAAGGCAACACAATGTACAGTGTTGGTTGTAATTACTTGTTTGTAAATTAGTACAGAAAGAGATCGACGCCAACAAAGTGTACAGTGTTAGTTGTAATAACTTGTTTGTAAATTAGTACAGAAAGAGATCAAAGGCAACAAAGTGTACAGTGTTGGTTGTAATAACTTGTTTGTAAATAAGCACAAAAAGAGATCCACGGCAACACAATATACAGTGATGGTTGCAATTACTTGTTTGTAAATTAGTAAAGAAAGAGATCGACGCCAACAACATGTACAGTGTTCGTCGTAATAGCATGTTCGTATATATTCATAGAAAGAGATAGGCAGCAACAAAATGTACAGTGTTGGTCGTAAGAGCTAATTCGTATATTAGCCTAAACAGATCGAAGACAACAACCTTAAATAATTTGTTCGTAAAAAGGCAAGAAAGAGAATTACCACAATAAACTGTACAGTTTTTGTCGTAATAACTTGTTCGTAAATTAGCATAGAAAGAGATCCTAGACAACAAACTGTACAGTTTGGGTCGTAAATACTTGAATTGAACCAGCAACCTACATATCTCAAGATTGACATTGTTATTTTAGGATGTGGCAATGCATGAGTGATAACTTGTTCAATGTTTTGATTATGTCTTAGGAATATTATTTGAACGCCGCCAAAATAGTTGCTCAGTTATACCACGATGCTTTTTGTAAATTACTACCACTAGTGGAATATAAATTCTCGTATTTATTTCAAATTCACTAAAAATCAATTAGTCATTAGCTGCATGAAATATTGGCATCTGAACAGTAGAATGATCACTACAGGCTCAGTTGTGGACGTTTTCTCACTTGGTATGTGTGGTTAGCAATAAATAGCCGATTGACAAGGTTATATACAATGTTAGTCAACTGTATTCCGAATCGAATTACGCATTGGCCTTTATAAACGTTCCTTGCCGCAGTGTACTCGTCCTTCAGAATTCAATTTTGTAAAAGGAGGTATATACATGAAGGCCTTTTGCTTGATAATAACCTGATCCTGATGGTGAATATGAGTCGCGACTAGCAATTGTTGGTATTTATGACTATACTTAACACCATCGAGGCAACAGTAATGGTAGATCGTCCGCCTCGGGGGCGCGAGGTCGCGGTTTCGATCCCTTGCCAGGTCATGCCAAAGTAATTGCTGCCCTTCTTGGCACTCAGGATGGTAGGGTTAGCATATCGACTGACTGGCTGGTGTCAGGATAATTGGAACAGTAGGACTGGTAACTTGCCAAGGACACGCCGTGATATAGGTTAGAAATTGTTGAAAGCAGTTTAAACCACCAAATAATCAATCAATCAACAAGTAAAATGTGCTTGATACGGACATTAATTATTCATGTATCGTATTTGCACCAATGTGTTACTGTCAAGATGCATAATGTGATTAAAACATGAAGTCATACTAATTTGTATTTTACCACAGAGGTCAAGGGTCAGGATCAGGTCAATTGAATGCACTGATATTTGATGTGATGTATTAAACAAACGACAACAAAAGACATTTTCTGAATGTATCTTTAATAAAAGTAGAGTGCAAAAAATAAACTGTTTAACAAATTTCATAACTCGAAAACAACAATGAAAACGTTTTAACCTTTTCTCTCGTATAGCTTGCGTGTCACGTGCAACACATCTGATGCAGTGGACGTTGGCACTATGTCGCTCTGATGGAAATGGTTAATGTGGTATGTGAAGTGATACATTTTAATCAGTCTCTATTTCTTCGCACAGAAAGAAATCTATTAGTCATTATTGTTTGCTTTTTAAAGAATAGTTTGACTGATATCAGTTTATTATAAGTGTCTTCGATGTGATAGACTGGCGTCAGTTCCTATTTTCATATATCAGTGAAATCGTCTGATTATATGGCACGTGTTGAGCACATTGAAAACTGAAAACAGATTTGATTTTAAAATATAAATAAATGGACTGGTTCCGGTGTATATGGTTGGTGCTTCAGAAAACCCAAAAGTAGATCAATTGTCATAAGTGTATATTCAGATCACACAAAGCATCTGTGATTTCATATCTAGATCGGCACGGTTTGTTAATAAGCCCACAGAAGCATTCAAGAAACTTTTAACATACAGTGCTTATTTATAATACATAGTGTCGATGTGCATCTTGGTCGTTTTGAACATTTATCCAACATAGTCTATATAAGGTTGGTTCTCGTAGAACACTAGTTCTATGAAGTGAAGTGCTGATCTATTTACACTAGTCTATATCATTGAGCTATGCTCTGAGAAAACCAATATTGGGGGACCAATGTAGATCAAGACCAGCCAGCGAGCATCCACACAGTCAGATCTGACTTTGCGCTGCTCGTCAACTTTGCTATTTTATCTTCTGCCATGGATACATGTAGCAGGTCGTTGTCCAGAAATGTAAGACTTTCGCTAAAGTTGGTCTTCCAAGAGCATTGCTCGTGTGTACAGTTTGTGGTTAAAGTAGGCTACGTCACGGCTGAGTGATTAATATTACGGAATTGGAACCGAAAGTCCCGGGTTTGATAGCCACACTCAGCGATAACGGTAGGGTGCTCTTGCAAAATGGCCTAGCCTACGGTGTTTAACACTTGATTCACGGAGGAATGTTGTGTCGCCTTGGTTAACTGAAATACTGTTGTAATATCCACGATACAATCAATAGAAACACAACAGGTTAGTATTGGTGGCCCTCTAAGTCTTGACCTTGTAGAAAAATACAATGTTAAAAAACAAATGGTTCTGGTGGCAGTGTAATCCAGTTAAAACTATACTATAGACAGTTTATTACATCCCAATTTTATCGCTCTTGCCGATGAGGCGTTCTTAATAGTTAAAGGGAACGACGCATGAACGTAGTCTACTATCGACGAAGGGTTTTGTAAAGGTTCAAGGTAACTATTAGTTAATCCTTTCCCAAATATAACGACTCAACGACAGACGACAATGGTATTATCATGTCAGAATCAATATAAATGACAAACTTTTAAATAAAGTTGAAAGAAAAATGTTTCAAAGGAAAAAAAATATTTGTTATTGAAGTAGAACATGATGATAAATGTTGGTATTTGATAATAAAAGTAAATACAATACTTCATTTCTTAAAAGCGCTTACAGTCTGAGAGTCAGAAACTGACAGTACACGGGTGTCGTGGCTTTGAACATGTTCGGAAGAAATAACCGTATTAAACAATTTTACTCGCACCGATAATATAAGTGACTGACACTTAGTATCAACCTATTTATTAATCAATATTGACATTTTGTTGACGCGCATGCTTTTTCAAAAAATTATCCTGTCACCAGTGGGATAAACATGTCACATATCGGATGAAAATACATACAGGTCATGACACCTTGAATAATATTATTATGATTATATATGATAATAATTCGACTGAGGTTCATATTCTCAGTAAAAATACACACTTTGAAATGATTCTCTTGTAAAATTACTAATTTTAAAATGTTACATATTTTTTTTAAATAATCTCTATTAATATTACTTGTTTCCAATTTTTCTGTAGCAATATTACATGTTTTCAATTATTCTGTAGTGATATTATATACTTTCAAATATTTTTTAGTAATAACATCAATGCAAAACTACCCGGACCAGACAATATTGTAAAGTAATATTGTATCTTTAAACACCTGTTACGATCAGTTCATATTTTCAAGTAATATGACATCTTTGTAAAACGGTCATGATCAAGGTTAATATTGTAAAGTAATATGACATCTTTGCAAACAGTTATGATCAGGGTAAATATAGTAAAGTAATATTACATCTTTGTAAATCGGGCATAAACAGCGTAAATATTGTAAAGTAATATTACATCTTTGTAAATCGGGCATGAACAGCGTAAATATAGTAAAGTAATATTACATCTTTGTAAATCGGGCATGAACAGCGTAAATATTGTAAAGAAATATTACATCTTTGTAAATCGGGCATGAACAGCGTAAATATTGTAAAGTAATATTACATCTTTGTAAATCGGGCATGAACAGCGTAAATATTGTAAAGAAATATTACATCTTTGTAAATCGGGCATGAACAGCGTAAATATTGTAAAGTAATATTACATCTTTGTAAATCGGGCATGAACAGCGTAAATATTGTAAAGTAATATTACATCTTTGTAAATCGGGCATGAACAGCGTAAATATTGTAAAGAAATATTACATCTTTGTAAATCGGGCATGAACAGCGTAAATATTGTAAAGTAATATTACATCTTTGTAAATCGGGCATGAACAGCGTAAATATAGTAAAGTAATATTACATCTTTGTAAATCGGGCATGAACAGCGTAAATATTGTAAAGTAATATTACATCTTTGTAAATCGGGCATGAACAGCGTAAATATTGTAAAGAAATATTACATCTTTGTAAATCGGGCATGAACAGCGTAAATATTGTAAAGTAATATTACATCTTTGTAAATCGGGCATGAACAGCGTAAATATAGTAAAGTAATATTACATCTTTGTAAATCGGGCATGAACAGCGTAAATATAGTAAAGTAATATTACATCTTTGTAAATCGGGCATGAACAGCGTAAATATTGTAAAGAAATATTACATCTTTGTAAATCGGGCATGAACAGCGTAAATATTGTAAAGTAATATTACATCTTTGTAAATCGGGCATGAACAGCGTAAATATTGTAAAGTAATATTACATCTTTGTAAATCGGGCATGAACAGCGTAAATATTGTAAAGTAATATTACATCTTTGTAAATCGGGCATGAACAGCGTAAATATTGTAAAGTAATATTACATCTTTGTAAATCGGGCATGAACAGCGTAAATATAGTAAAGTAATATTACATCTTTGTAAATCGGGCATGAACAGCGTAAATAGTGTAAAGAAATATTACATCTTTGTAAATCGGGCATGAACAGCGTAAATATTGTAAAGTAATATTACATCTTTGTAAAACGGTCATGATCAGGCTAAATATTGTAAAGTAATATTACATCTTTGTAAAACTGTCATGATCAGGCTAAATATTGTAAAGTAATATTACATCTTTGTAAATCGGTCATGAACAGCGTAAATATTGAAAAGTAATATTACATCTTTGTAAATCGGGCATGAACAGCGTAAATATTATAAAGTAATATTACATCTTTGTACAACGGTCATGATCAAGCTAAATATTGTAAAGTAATATTACATCTTTGTTAAACGGTCATGATCAGGCTAAATATTGTAAAGTAATATTACATCTTTGTAAATCGGTCATGAACAGCGTAAATATTGAAAAGTAATATTACATCTTTGTAAATCGGGCATGAACAGCGTAAATATTATAAAGGAATATTACATCTTTGTACAACGGTCAGGATCAGCGTAAATATTGTAAAGTAATATTACATCTTTGTAAAACGGTCAGGATCAGGGTAAACAATGTAAAGTTATATTACATCTTTGTAAAACGGACATGATCAGGTTTATATAGACACATTTTGAATACGTAAACAATCCTGTTTAAACAATTTGTTACGAGAGTGATCGAAAAGTAATAAGAAGTTTTTTATAGTTAAGACACACACCAAACTTTAAGAAAATGATATCTACTTTTATTAAAATTTAAATTGATTGACGTATTTTTTTTATATCCGTTGGGCGGGTTACGGTGGTAACGTCATTCTTACAATTGAAGAGAAAACGATTCGTTCAAATTGTAAATATATTTCTTACTAACAGTCAGTCATACGTACATGTAGTCGTCTTTTGCATCATCATATCCAGTAGCCATACAACTGTTAACCACAATGCGTAATATATTTATTTAACAAATGAACTTGTTTATGGTGTAACCATTGCATTATTCCTATCAACCTTAGAACTGACTCCCTTGCATGGTTGCATTAATTTCTTACCGCGTGTTCGCCCCGAATCATAAAAAAGTGTATATTCACAACGCAAGTGCCCATTACTCGAAGAATTGTTTTGACTTTGTCTACATTTCGATATGATTTTACTATCAAGCACATTTTACAATAATGATGATAATCACGGAATAAAAACATTAAAGGTTTGTTATTGAAACAACATAACATCATAACATCAAAATAATGTCCTGCAAATTTTCGTCATATTCTTTCGGTGTTTATTTAAGATGTGCACATATTAAAATGGTACTACTTTGTAACAATACGGTGTGTTCCACTTATGCCGCTAATTCTATTCAATAACAATGGTTCTTAACTTCACCTTTGAAAATATAAAATTCAAAATAGAATAACGTTCAAAGTATTAAGTCTTCATAAGTAGAGCATAAGCAACTGTTCATGTCGGATGCATTTCATCCATATGTATCAACTGATAACAAAGTTATAAAGAAATTCCTATTACTTTTGAATCAACCCTCGTATAACGTTCATCGAATGCATCCGTCGTGACTGTGACTGTAAACCGTTTGGATCATTTAAAATTACGGAATTGGACCTTTCACGGTAATATTGCTTACCTGGTTTGTTTTTACTAATTTTCTAAGAAATTGACTGCTCTTATTCTTACTTAATTTGAGCCTATATTCAAATTGACATTTGTGAATAGCATATATTTATCTGTTCATTATGTTTCATTTAATTATTCATGAACCAGAAGAAACTTTTACTAAATTTATATGTAAATTATCGAAAAGTGTAGATCTTGGCCAGGCGTCATCCTCAAATGGAATTTTCTAAAACCTTCCAATGCTGAATATTTAAAATATATGATATATTTTTATATATTGTAAACAGCCAAACATTAATTAGCTCAACATTATTCTTGTCAATCAGCAGATTGTTAATGGAATTATTGGGTTTATTCATAGTAGTCATCTCCCCTGTTGAGATATAATGACTTTGTATGCGACGGATAGATTGATTGGCTGACGCCTATGTCAATCTAAAACGACCTGTAAGCGGCATTGCATTCAACTTTACGAGCTATTGAAGCGAAGTTTCAGTTTAGTTTTAATGAGATAGTTTGAAGTAGTGATATTTGCTAGTAAATAATAATGGAGTACAGCGAACAAAAAGTAGACCAAAGATAAACTGCACGGTCTATACATGGACAGTGTTTGAAGCCAAGAAATGAAATTAATGAACTCATCGGCGCTACATGAAAACCAACCATAGACCATTTGCGTGAAGAGTATATCGAGACCAACATGCGCCTCCGCCAAGTCTAATCCGATTCTGCAGTATTCGCTAATTCTCCAATGAAGAATCCATTCATCCTCTGACATGAAGTGTTCATTTAAATCCCACATTATTTATGTTGACGTGTGTGTTTGCTTTATTTGGGGTTTTACGCCATGTTCAACATTATTCCTTTAATGTCACGGCACCAGTTATCTTATTCATGATCCCTGGGCAAATAAACAAGTACTAAGCTATGAAGTATACCCTGCACATGGGCACTTCACAATGGCTGGCGCTACAGGGAATCGAACCCGGGACGCCTAGTTTCAAATCCCTGACGCTAACAACTCGGCCAAGGTGAATTCTTATATGCATGTGCAACTTGGTCGTTTTCTACACGGCCCACACAAATACTAAGGTTGGTTTTCAGTACGCGGTGAACAATTTATAAAACGTAGTTTCTTTGATACATTACCTCATATGTCATATTTAGCCGTTTTTAAATTCGACCACTAAATATAGCATATCAATTTAAAACACATTTGTTCTTGCATAATTCTCATTGAAATCAGATCAAAATACTTCGCTATACATGTACTGCATCTGACGACACCACATAAAATGTCGTCTCAAATGGATCCTATATATTTAGATAGTCTTCACAATCGGAACACACGACAATCCTCGCTTCTCTATTTCGTTTATATATATGGGTTATCTCCCATGTTGAAACCGTTTAATGCGTTTATTTTCGACAATTTGATCGACTTACGCAAAGGTCAATCCGAGACGACATGTAATCAGCAGTCATTAGATCTAAACGAGCCTTTTCTTGTATGGCGAAGTTTAGGTCAAGTTAAAATGAGATTGTTGTTACATATTCAAGTCTCCAAAATACTTTCTTCGCGGGGACTTGGACGTATTCATTTCATCTTAGCAAACAAAGGCATGTGATAGCCGAATTAACTAATCAATCTACAGTTTTTGACTAACACTTGCTCTGCAATAGATGTGTGAAGACTAATTACGTCACGTGTGTGCATTCAGATTGCATTCGTTTAAGTGTGTGTGTGTAACACTAACATTTTGGGTATCAAATACACCAACAAGATGCAGCTGTTTGGTAATGCACGATGGGTTCCCATTCGGCCGATACTAATGTGCACTATCGGTACCCCTTTTACACAAAATGGCTTTGGAAACTATTAAAAGCAGAACGAATTAAGAACAAGTCCTAGCATAGGTACCAAAAATGTTTCAATGAAGTGTCTAGAGTAACTTTAAAAACGGTAACTCGTCCTTTCGTGCAACAACACGTGTTCAAAATTACGAGCGTGTGTTAGAGATATATTGTGTGCACGAGTGTAAAGATAAAACGAAAACTCGTCTTCTAAACAGCTAAAACTATGACAAAAACAATAACATAGATTTTGTTTGCAAAAACAAAATCGTGTGGATGTTGTTGGTTATTCAGTTTCAAGAATCTAGCGTTGTTCCATCTAGACCTTCTATTATATTTTAAAATAGAATTAAATAATTATGTTCGACTTGTTTGATTGTAATAAGGGCAAAATGCGTCGCTTTCAATAACATGTCTGGTATATAGCGGCGTTCCCTAATAAAGTACAAGTACTAATGGTATATTAATTATGATACCAATCTGCAAATTATTTTGAAGATGCTCTTCTTGTATGGTTGTTTTAACGTCATAAAGCGATGTTTTCCAAGACTTTTCAGTTATAACTTTTCATGGCATTTCCTAATAAAGAACCAAGACAAATGATATATTATATATGATAGCAACCTGAAAACAAATTTGAATATATTCTTCTTTTTTGGTTGTTTCAACGGCACCGCTTTTAAGAATTTTTCGGTTATATCGCGGCATTTCCTAATACAGTTCAAGAACTAATGGTATATTATTCTGATACAAATCTTAAAATAAATTTGAACATGTTCTTCTTGTGTGGTTGTTTCAAAGGCATAACTCGTAGCTTTAAACACCTTTTCAGTTATATTTCAACGTTTCTTGATAAATAACCAAATTAATTTATTGATTTGTTGTTTAAACGACATAATGCTTCGCTTTCAATTCGCTTTCATATAAATCTCGGCGTTTCCTAATTAAGTACCAGTACTAAAAGTATGTTTATTCTGATACAAATCTGAAAATGAATTTGAACATTTTCGGATTGTTTGGTTGTAGTAACGGGATTAAGCGTCGCTGTCGTCACTTTTCATTTATATAGAGGCGTTTCCTAATATATAAGATTAATGGTATATTAAATCTGATACCAATCTGAAAATAATTTGACTATGTTCTACTGGTTTGGTTGTTTCAAAGTCTAAGGGCTAATGGTATATATAATCTGATACCAATCTGAAAATAAATTTGAATTTATTCTATGTGTTAGTTTGTTATATCACGATGTTTCCGTATAAGTAGCAGTCCTACCAAAAACATCCTTGTTCATCAGTCGTAACGCTAAGCGGATTAAGATAAAGATTAGCGGCATGGGGAATGCATCCCAGTTTAGATTTGACACTAACATGCATTGCTTCCGTAAAGAGCGCATATACGCCGAGAGCTGTACACAAAACACCGCAACTGCAACCTTAATGTAAAAGTCGGTATGAAATAATTGTTTAGCTTACAAGAATACAAGCAGTGTCAATAGATAGATAATATCTAGTTATATGTATTACACAAGCGTCCGTTCCACGAAAAAACAATTGTGTTGACTCCGAGTAAAGCATCGACCCGGGTCTGCCTAAGCATGTCGTTCATTCTTACCCGGACAGACACTTTTCGCCTCCTGTGGATTTTCTGTTTCAGGAATCATTAGTCTATCTCTATCCCCCTGAGACGGAATGTTTCGGCCCGCATTATCATGCACGGACTGTGAAGGCTGATCTGGGTCGATACATTACACACAGTTCATAATGTTGTTTTTCTAGTGGAACGGCTCATATATATTCACGAACGTCATATATTCATCTACTTTTCCCAAACATTTGACTGCTGGAACCGAATTAAATATACTTTCACCAGTATAGATCATGTTAACCTTGACATTCTTAAAATTGGCGATGGACTCTTCCAAACACAAAGCTGGTTAAGTCCATTTTAAAAATACAGCATTTAACGAATAAAATCAAAAGGTCATTAAACACCAATGTTCGTCTGACACGCATTTGTTTCACGGTACGGCAGCTCAGTTGGTAATGATGCCGCCACTGCAAGCATCCTGAGAAAATTACATAATGAACAATACAATTTTCATTACGAATGACTTGCTGGTGTAAGCATAAATTGACCAGTAGTACTTGTAACTTACCAATAATATGCCGTGATATAACGGAAACTTTGTTAACAGCGGCGTAAAACACAACAAAACGTATGAAACTGATACGTAAAAAATATGTTTCCAAATAAACAAGAAAATCGACATTCGGTACTTTGCGCTAGCTTACTGTCAAATCAGAATGTGCTTACACATACTTTTGAGGGTTTGCGACATTTTACATTCAACTCAAACTGTGCTTAAACATACATTTTGGAACTTGCGACAGCTACCGTTCAAATCAGACTGTGCTTAAACATACCTTTTGGACTTTGCGATAGCTACCATTCAAATCAGGTTGTGATATCACGTCACATGGAAACAGACATGACTCAAGTCTGTCTGTGATATCCCGTCAAATGAAAATATTTTTGTTTGGACTTTGCTACAGTTAACACTCAAATTAGTCTCTCACATGAAAAGAAGAGCTGTTAGGCATTGATACGGGTAACATTCAAATTAAACAGTGCTACCACGTAAACAAAAACCATCTCACTTCGGGTCTTTATGAGAGCTAACATTAAAATCAGACTGTATTACCATGTCTTAAGAAAATATACCTTTTGCAACAATTAATATCTAAATCAAAAGCCACCTTAAGACTGTCTGAACTTGATAGTTTCTGTTTGCTAGCTATTCTAACCTGCGTACTGGAATCCACAGAAAGCAATTCCGACCAAGGTATGCCATATACATGTGATGTGACTTACCGTTGTAGCAACCAATAGGCAAACACAACTGATATACTACTACGTCTACACTTCGATTTATCAAATAGATGGACACTGAATACTTTCGACAGACACTACACGTACAAAGACTGACAATGTGTAAGACAGATATGCATCACTAAATAAGTAGATGGCAGTGTCAAATGTAAGGCACAGTTTCTTTTGTAGTCTGTTTCCGAGACGGCTGGTTCGAGTCTCCTAAAT
Organism: Serripes groenlandicus; assembly: GCA_031761405.1. Lineage (NCBI taxonomy): Eukaryota > Metazoa > Mollusca > Bivalvia > Cardiida > Cardiidae > Serripes > Serripes groenlandicus. The sequence continues at coordinate 40,084 of JASEVX010000285.1, forward strand.
AACCATTATCGGTAAGTACAAAGGTGGGCGAGGTTTCCTTGATCAAGGACGGCGCAAATAGGAATGCGGGACCAATGATAAAGACGAGTGTGTTCACATTGCGCATGCGGACCAACCAGACGTCCGGTTAATATACAACTATATGAGAGTTACAACAGTCCAAATCATTTGCGAGTAAATATTGGGAAATAAAAACAATATGAGACAACAGACGTTTAAAAACGCCCATGTGATGACGTGATAAAAAGCGTATATCTATAGAGTGTATACCAGATATATCATATGATGAAGCACTATTTCCGCCATAAGGACAGTAGTTAGACAGCAACTTTCAATAGATTCAAATTTCCGTAAATAGACACGTTTCCTAGTCGAGTACGCGTTTGTAAACACTAGCCTAGCACGTGAAATGTCGTCGTTTTTTAATTTATATACTGTTGAAAACGTTCTATTGCCATTACATCTCTGTCTTATAAGACATGGTTTGCCTTTACTGGACCAGATATCAATTAATGATGTGATAAAGAGAGGTAAGTGTTCAATAAAGTTATCACGGTTGTTTACGTTTGGTTTCTCTCCTTCTACATGTCAATAACAATGTAACAGGGAACCATTTATAAACGTTCCAGATTTGATATGTTGAACTGTTATCATAATAATCAATGTAGCTTATGAATCATCCCTTACCCCGATACTACCCCACTAATCGCAACTTGAAGTAACTTTTGTAAATGAGTTTATGCTCCACTTTAATTAACATTTCCGAATAATGTAGACCAAGATCAAACTGCACCTTTGTGTGGTCTAATCTTGTGCTACATTACTTGCCTCTTATTCATGAAATCTGTATCAATTATATAGAACAGATACACACACACACCCGCACCCCCCCCCCCCCCCCCCGCCCCAACACACACACACACATACACCTGTCAAAACAGAGGTTTGTAATAATACAAGTTTCAGAAATTCAGTAGGATAAGGGTGAGATGAGCCCCGTCAGGAGAAAATTAATTTTATAGCATTCTACAAACAGTGAAGATTCATATAACAAATCTAACGACCTTTCGATGGACATTATTTTGCTGCTTAACATCCTCGTGGTAGAGAATATGTTTGTGTAATTAAAGATATCAGGGAAACGGGAGATATATGTATCTCTAAAATAGATGCACGACTCAAATTGTGAAAGGGTAGCCACCATTTTATCAGACACAGTTCATTATCAATCAGTGTATTTGAATGACCGTACACGATAACCAACATTCGCAGATTTACAGCTTTATAACGAACTTAACTTTTTCTGTCTGCATGGTGTTTAACGCCGCTTTCAACAAGTGTTCAGTTATATCACGGTGTTTTCTGGATGTTACCAGTACAACTGGTTCATGTATACTGACAATAACGAGTCAGGTAGTAACGCTGATCCACAACCCGGAGCGCCAAGGGGGGACAACTAAAATTACACTATTGTATAGACAGCTTTGGGTCACAATCGTTCTTCAGGAACGTCAATGATGATTGACCGACGATATGGTAAACAGAGGCGATAATGATTAGACTGTGTGAAGATGCAAGTTGATCTGGATCATCGCTGACCGCATTGTCTTTTATATCGGTTATCGTGTAAGGCGACTTATAACATAATTTTTGACAAACTTATTCAAAGAAGGCGGCCCTAAATACAGCACAAAAAGTAAACGTTCAAAAACATCGTCTGATCAAGACCTACACTGGATGTCAATCAATCAACGCCGTAATCCGATCATACTCTTAAGCATTATGACCAATCTTGATCTGCATATATTTACATTTGATAATTTGTCTTTGTAATATCGTACTAATGGCTGCCCTCCTTCAGGTCACAGCTTTACGACTGATTGGCTGATATCAGGATATATGGACCAGTACAATCTCGTAACTTACCAAGAAAATGCCGTGATATAACTGAAAAACTGTTGAAAGTGGAGTCAATCATTAAACAATCCATTTTAAAAATGATATGTAATATGTTATAAAAATAAATGTTCAACCATCTTATATGTTGTGAAGATAATATAATACGTTTTACTGGTGTCATGATAAGCTTACCAGTACTGATGATGCTTAGCATTACTGGAATATCATTCAAGCAGATGCACTGGTGTCAGGATAAGCCTATTGGTAGTGCTGGTGCTCTTTATTACAACTGATTTCAGGATAAGATTATCAGTACTGCTGGTGCTAAGCATTACCGATGAACTTGTGTTATGTGAACTTACCTGTAGTGATAGTGCTAAGCATTACAGATGAACTGATGTTATGTGAACTGACCAGTAGTGATGGTGTTAGGCATTAAGGGGAATGTATTACGGGCACTGATGTATTGTTGTCATGCTACACTCACCAGTAGTGCGGGTGCTAAGCATTACCGTGACAGCATTACGGATGCTACAATTAACAGTAGTGGGTGTGCTTATCATAAATGGGACATCATTACTGGGACAGATGTCCTGGTGTCATGATACGTTTACAGGTAGTGCTGGTGCTTAACATTACGAAGACAACATTTGGACAAATGAACTAGTGTTATGATGGTACCAATCATTAAGGAGACAGCATTACATGGACAAATGAACTGGTGTTATGATAAACTTACTAGTAATGATGGTACCAATCATTAATGAGACAGCATTACATGGACAGATGAACTGGTGTTATGATAAACTTACTAGTAGTGCTTGTGCTCAGCATTACGAAGACTTCATTCGTGCAGATGATCTATTGTTATGATAAACTTACTAGTGATGATGGTACCAATCATTAATGAGACATGTACAGATAAACTGGTGTTATGATACACTTACCAGTAGTGCTGGTACCAAGCATTACGTAGACAGCATTCGGACAGATGAATTAGTGTTATGATAAACTTACCAGTAGTACTGGTACTCCGGATTAAGGAGACAACATTACATGGACAGATGAACTGGTGTTATGGTACACTTACCAGTGGTGCTGGTGCTCAAGTTTAAGGGGACAACATTACGGCTGATGTCAGATAAACCTAGCGGTAATGAAGGTTTACCTAGGTGTAACTACATGTATGATCGATTATAAACTATACATCTCTCTGTAAAGTAATACACATGAACCAAGCATGATATTCTCGTTTCAAACTTGTCCTGTTTCTTAAATAATGTTCAAAAGTCGTCTGTTGCAGAGCGTCGTTAATGTCGTCTATACCAATAATACTATCAAGCAAGCAAAGGATACGATGGTCCGAACGGAATACGGAAGACAGTTTGTGTCTAAGGGCTGTTTTTTATTTTTCATTGTCGCTTCTTAAGTTTACCTTTTTGTGTGTTTCAAATCTTTCTAAACAAGAGTACACATGCTTTCTGTTGCAGATCATCTGTATTTAGAAGAATGTCAAATAAATTATAAACACGTTGATCTGCCGAACCGACGTATGCCGTGTCTTAATGTATTATATATATGTATAAGCATCCACTGTTGCTTATTCAGTTAACCCTTTCTGTGTATCAAACACGTTCTGAATCTTGCACATATGTTTTCAAAGTTAATAATAGTAGTCCACACAATGACACATTTCAAGCAGATAAAGGGCAAGTTGAACTGCAGAGATGCCTTAATATTGTTTTCATATATACAAGAGTCGATTCTGGATAAATAGATGATGAATGAATCCCCGTTGTAGCATCCCATGGACAATGACAACCGATACACTTCTATTTGTAAAATAAAGGTAGAAAGTAAATACTTTTGCGATAAATTACACGTGCATAGACTCACAATATGTTTGACGGATATGTTGAAATAAATCAGTAGATGACTGTGTTAATGGTAAAGGGACAGTTATGTATTGAAAATGTTTATCTTAAGGTCTGTTTCCAAGGCGACGTGCTCGAGTGTCTTAAATAGCCATTATCGGTTAGTACGAATTGCCTTGCTCAGGGTCCGCAGCGAATAAGAGACTCCCAGAACGGCATGAAATATGCGAGCTCCGTAAAAATGTCGAGTTTGTTTTCATTGTGCATGCGAACTGACCTAGCGTGAATTCCACCAGACGTCCAGTTAATATGAACCAAAACTTCGAGTTACACCGGTTTAAAGTCATGTGCTTGCAGAGTTTGAGAAATTAAAGTAATATGAGAAAAGAGATGTATGGAAATGCGTATGTGGTGACGTGATAAAAAGAGCATATCTAGAGAGTTTATACGAGATATATCATATGATGAAGCATTATTTGCCTCATAAGGACACTAGTCAGACAGCCAGCAACTATCAATCGATTAATATTAAATAAACTCATTTTCCGTAAATAGACACATTTCTTAGCATAGTACGTGTTTGATTACACTAGCCTAACACGTGTTCTGTAGCCGTTATTTAATTGGTATACTGCTGAAAGCGGCGTGAAACACACACATAAATAATAAACGTATCATGTCCATAAGATGTCGGTCTTATCAGACGTGGTTTGCTTTACACTAATGAAAATTTTATTTTTACAAGGTTGAAATCAAACATGTAACATATAGATACATATGGTTAAGTGAGGTTATTGTTCAATATACTGAGTTATCACGGACGTTACAGTTTGGATTCTCTCCTTACACATGTCAATAGCAATGTAACAGGGAACCATTTATAAACGTTCCAGATTTTATCAAGAACAGACTTGTTGAACTTTTATTTAAGTTATTTATGAAACCTACCAATCCATCCTTATCCCATTTCAGGCAACTTAGAGCAACATTTGTAAATCTGCTTATAGTCCATTTTAATTAATGTTACCGAATAATGTAGACGAAGATCACTAATCATGTGTAACATTACTCGCTTCTAATCTATGAAATTTTAGCCAAATATATCGAATAGATACATACAAGCCTGTCAAAACCGAGGTTTGTGATACAAGTTTCAGTAATCCAGTAGAAAGAGAGTGAGATAAGCCCCGTCAGGAGAAAACGTATCTCATAGCATTCTACAAACAGTGAAAACTTAGATAAGAATGCGACGCCCTCAGTCTCACCAGAGTCTACACCTTCCTTCAACAATAAGACGATACTTAAATACACCACTCGAAGGAGATCTAGAATTGTAGTCTCACTCATATCATACTCGTTCCGTTTCATTTGTTGGTAATACTGAGTGCACTTATACAGTTTGTATATGTAAAGCTTCTCCAATTACCATGCTAATAAATAATCAACACAACGGACGAAGGGCATAAGCCGAAGCGCTTGATATTTTATTCGAAATCTATTCATACCCATATCCCAATTTGAAAGCCTATATATATTCAACTTTTCAAATAAATCGACCCCCTTGTCTGGTGTCTTATTTGTTGGTATTAAATTGTTCATACATATCTTTTACCCTGTCTGTCCTTCTATTTGTACTATTCAACATTCACTCACATACCCGAAAGCTAATTTTTGTTTAACAACCTATGTAGAAAACGTTTATTTATTTCAGTTACAAAATGGACGTGCATGTAGTGAAATGTAAAATGCTACGGTTCCATTCGATGGATATTATTTTATTGCCATCAACTATAAGCTCACTACGTTATACCTTACATCCTTGTGGTGTACCATATGTTTGGATATGAGCCGTCCAGCGAGAAAACCAACATTGTGGACTCTGTGTAAACTATCTACCCGGATCAGCCTAAGCATGCTGCGCAGGTTTACCCGGATAGACACTGTTCGCCTCATGTGGATTTTCCGTTTCAGGAATCATTACTGTATACCTCTATCCCTCTGAGACGGAATGTGTCGGCAAAGATAAGTCTGCTTGGACTACGCAAGTTGATCTGGGTCGATAAATTACGCAGAGGCCATAATGGTGTTTTTTTTTTCGCGGGACGGCTCATATCAGTGAAACAGAAGACATCGCTCGAATAGATAAACGACTCAAATTGTGAAAGGATGGCCATCATTTTATCAGACACAGATCTTTATCAGTCAACGTATTTGAACGACGGTACACGATAACCGACATTCGCAGGTTTAAAGATTTATAACAAACTAACCTATGTTTGTATGCTTGGTGTTAAACACCACTTTCATCAAGTGTTCAGTTATACCACGGTGTTTCTGGGTGTTACCGATACTACTAGTTGATTTATAATGACACCAGCGAGTCAGTGCAGACAGCTTTAGGTCACAATCGTTCTTCAGGAACGTCACTGATGAATGACCAATACGATGGCGAACATGGTCCATCACGATCCGACTGTGCGAATGTGAAAGCTGATCTTGATCATCGCTGACCGCAATGTTCTGCAGATCAATTATCGTGTAAGGTAACCTATTTCATAATTTTTGCAATCGTATTCAAAGAGGCCGACCCTTACGACAGTTAAGAGATTGTATATTGATTGGTCTTAGTCAATCACAGTCGTGATCAGATGATACTCTTGTGACATGAATATCAATCTTGCTCTGCATATATTTACATTTGACATTTACAGTCAAATAATAAATTTATTTTAATTTGAATTACCCTACCCCCCATTTCAGAATTTTCGATAAAAACGACATCACCTGAGAGGCAAGAGAAATCATTTATTTCATTTATTTTTTAACATTTTGGTAATGATTTGGTATCAAAGTAACAAGACATATATTTGCTTTCAGAAATAATACATTATTGATCACATCACCAACGAATATAATCAAACTGTACTGAAATAGCCATATAGTATTTCAATTTTAACATACTGTTTTGACCGCGTAAAATTGGAACATCGACGTTTAAAAGGAAAATCAATAAGTTCTAGAAATACTCATGACCTGTTCTTAATTAATAATTAACTTTAACCTTTTGGGAACATTATGCCAAAAAATCAAAATGTTTTACTGTCTCATTTAAAAAGAAAATAGAGTTTGAAATTCCCAACCACCTATTTCAGCCGTGACTGCAAGAAGCTAATATTTATGTGTAGAAATGTATTACATTTTAATGAAAATATAATATAAACTTCTTCTGTAAAAAATGTTAGCTTATGAAAACAAAGATGAAAAAAGAAAAATATAGTTGTGCCTCTCGATGGATTCGAACCACTACCTTGAAACCCTCAAAAGATTTGTAGTCCTGTACTTAACAACATAGGCTAAAGCATTAAAATTGAAGAGTTTTCATTAGGTGTGTACTACCTTAATTATAAAAGATATATACATGTGTCTGTCTAAATGATTGCCTACCCATGAATAATCTTCTGAATGTCAGAAAAATTATATAAATACTAGATAACCCAAATATCCATATACCTGCCTTGTGGTGGTAGGCAACCCCTGGCATTGTAATACTGGCAATGTACACTCTCTGTGCTGCTCCACAGGCGAAGGTGTGACGTCCTATTAGTTAAAGATATAACACTGATAAACCTTACACCTTGGAATGAATGAATGAATGAATGAATGAATGAATGAATGAATGAAAGTCTTTATTTTAAGAGGGTGACCCAATTAACATTAGCTAATCTTCCTTGGGGCCCTCTGAACAAAACACATATTTATACATACATACAAACATATTAACAATATAATCAGTGATTTAACAAAATAATATCATATAATAATAGAAATCAAAATATATCAGTTCAATGATGGTAAAAGTTAAAGCATTTTCCCTGTAATAAAGATATAAAATAGCAATACACGACACATTCAAATATAGAACATTTAGCATTAGAGATCAAGCAGAGGCAGTGGTTTTGAAATTATTTAAACACCAATTTTTTCATGTTTTTTATAGTTAAAATGATTAATCTTTTAAACTTTATTTAAAATTAGAAGTACGAGTATGAAAATTATCCCGACTTTATCCACTTGATAAAATTAGAAGTAAAACTGTTTATTGTAGGACAGAGTCTAATATAATCTGGAATACTATTCCATACTTTAGCCCCAGAGTAAGACATGCTTCCTTTAAATAATTCTTTATTTGGTTTCGGTATTAAAACATTTAAATGGTTTGATGACCTTAAATTTCTGTGATTATTATTATTGTACTGAAACATGTTTTGAATGTAAGACGGAGTGGCATTTTGAAATACCCTATACATAAATTTTGCCTTTTGAAGTAAAATTCTATGTTCAATACTAAGTACATTAATACTCAATAAAGCTTCATTTAGGTTAGTGTATTGCTCACCTAGGATAATATGACATGCCCGCCGCTGTAATCGAATAAGAATTTGAATGTTTGATTTGTTTGTACTTCCCCAAATAATATTACAGAAATCTAAATGTGGTTGTATATATGCCTTATAAAACAGAATCCTATAATGTAATGGCAGAAACAATTTTATTCTTGATAAGAGCCATAAATTTGTGGAAATCTTTTTCCGAACGAAGGTAATGTGATTGTCCCATTTAAGATTTTCATTAATATGAACTCCAAGAATTTTATCCCCTGCTGTTAGCTCTAAATTAACTTCTTTATAGTGTAATGATAATTTTTTATTTACCAATTGAGAACGTTTTTGTGGCGTAGTAATTAATAGGACTTTTGTTTTAGCAGCATTTAAAACCATACCATTATCTAAGCACCAGTTACTAACATTATTTAAAGCTCTTTGCAAATTTCTTTCAACTACTGTTTTCGATAAATTTATATCATATATAGTGGTATCGTCTGCATACATATCTACATTAGAATCATTTTCTTGTACATACAACGGCAAGTCATTAATAAATAATAGAAATAATAGTGGTCCTAGAATGGATCCTTGTGGAACTCCACAGGTAGTAATTTGTTTATCTGAAATAACACCATTAACGCTTACCGACTGTGTTCTATTAGTGAGATAAGATTCAAACCATTTAATAGTAATGTTACTGCATTTGTATATTTTTAACTTTTTTAATAGTATATCGTGCGAACATAAGTCAAAAGCTTTTGAAAAATCAAGCATTACAACACCGACAATTTCACCATTATTTAATGACTTCAACCAGTTATCTATCATATGCACAAGAGCAGTTTCACAGCTATGTTTTTTTCTAAATCCGCTTTGTGATTTACATAATAACTTATAATGGTTAAGATAAGTAATAAACGAATCATGTACATGTTTCTCAATTAATTTTGAAAGTGTTGGTAGTATGGATATTGGTCTGTAATTATTTACATCGTTTGCTAGTCCTTTTTTGAATAAAGGGTTTACTTTAGCTGATTTCCATTGATCTGGGAAAACACCCTGTGATATACTACAATTAATTATATGCGTGATACTGCTTGATATAACATCTGCAGATAATTTTAGTAATTTCGGCCCTATCTGATCGAGGCCTGTAGCTTTTGACACATCTAAGTTAGTAAGCATTTTACGAGTTTCAGATTCTGTTATTAATGGAATGTTAAAGTTTATGAGATTCGGGACATTTGCATTTACAAAGTTTTTAACATTTATGAAATCAGAATCTGGGATTGGTTCTTTTAAATTTGAAGCCATGTTTACAAAAAAATTATTAAACTCATTTGCAATTTCTGTCTTGTCATTTATGTCTTGATTATTTATCATAGATTTTAATATTATTTATTACATTAGATTTAATTAGATTGGACACAATGTCATTCTGATACAAAACAGGAGTATACACAGAGCCACCGCTTTATCACGGTAGGTCAATGCAAACTCTATTCAGTTAAAATAGAAAGACTTCCAATGATTCTTCCAGCGTGGTATAATTACGTGACACTCATCTAGTGCGACTGTCAACATGTATGCATTTGTCAAAGATCAATTTGAAAGATAAAATAAAAGTAAAATACAACAAATAAAGAAATTGTAATTTAAGATCCAGGTATAATAATAGATTCAGCAAATCTTCCACTTTATCACAGTAAAGTGATAACGTACAGTTCCTAGTCTGGGAAATCTCATTAAAAAAGATAGTTCAATTAATTCAACACTGGTAGAAGTGCACCAAACAGACAAGAATGCAAGGAAGACATAGAAAGGCATTTAAATGCTGAAATTGAATGGTTTAATATGAATTTACTTCTGGTATGCTGCAGATTTCCAAAGCCCAAGCGTTTTAGTTTGAATGGCTGGCTTGAGGAATGCACCTCTGGTATGCTGTAGATTCCACCGCCCCAGCTTTTGAATTTAATTGACTGGCATGATTGATAAGTGAGCATGTGTAGCCCCTCATATACGTAGAGAGTGACCTGTATAAAGCTTGTATAGTGCAACATAATACTTGGAATTGCAAACAGATGGCAGTAGTAATATGATGATAGTCAGATCTTTAAGACAAAAGGGTAACTGCTTGTCTTTTGTTTGATTTCGTCTCATGCCATGTTGCAGCTTTTTTATCAGGAATGAATCTGCCGGGTTTGGGAGGTTGTTTATTTGGTGAACATAGGCAATATCTGATATCATGGATGTGACTGATAAAGTACTTAGATTCCGGCGGAGGCTTGTTGATATGAATTGATTTAAACGAGTGGTAGGTCTGGGCAGGACTTAACACTGGGGGTGATGAATTTGATGAAAAGCATTGTAATGCTTCCAAACCTTCCTGAAGCTATTTAATATTGAGCAAGCAAGCGTGACAAATAACTCCCTGAATGCCATAAAACATTTTATGTTGGCATAAAACATCATAAAGTGTGTGTAAGATTGTAAAACATTGCTACATACTCAAGTGTGCACGATCAATTATTCTTCATAGAACACTTCAAGTAATAAATAACAATTACTCGGAGAGGTTGAGTCTTTTTTTTCTAAAAGTATTATATGTTCAAAGTGTTGGTTCATTATACAATCTGTAAACAAAACTGTTTTATCTCTCATACTTTTCTCATTAATATCATATATACCATATAAAATGTACGTATCAGCGGTTACTTGATTTTTATGGAGAATAGCAAAAAAAATGATTTCAGAGGTAGACGTACATAAATGTGATTGAATTGAGCCAGCAAACATCATATCTCATAATTGATACCCGAGAGTGTGAGCGTGAATTTGGTTGAAAGTTGTCATTTGCGGCTAAGACGATATTTCATGTAGGAAACAACGTTAGTTGTTCAAATCATCACCAACGTTAGAAAGGTTTTCCTCAAAAACTGCATTAAAGGCAATACTAAAACATGAGGTAAGAGGGGATCCTGTTCACACGATGACGGATAGTCACGTGACTGAGTATGGGGGAAATACAATTAACGTATACGATGACGTGTAAATTGGCGCGGGGAAACCTTATGGTGTGTACAAAGTCAACCATGACGGAAAACACAAAACATCTTTGGTAGTGTGAGACAAAGAAGCGGTGTATCCACAAACAATTGTTTACAACATTATCGACGAACGCTTCTTTTAACAAGGTATAATTCCAACACGGCAGTTATTTTCAAATACCAAAAGTAGAAAACATATTCGACCGACACAAGATTGTTTGAGAAAGCTTTTGAATGTTATGATATAATCCAAACATTGCATATAATTTAAAATGAGAAAATAAAATGAAAAAAGCTGATATTGGCTACACAATTCTTTTGAAGAAAACTTTCTTATAAAATAGTGTAACTCTCAACACTATCTTACTCATTGAAAACTACATCATCGCGTATACTATTATTTATGTTTTGTAATGTGCTATATGTACTTTGTATACATGCTTGCAAATATAACAATTAACATGTATATTGTATTGTTTTGTATTGAAATTTAAACACCAAGTTTACTTTCAAATACGAAAGGAGAAATCTAGTCGGTCTACAAATGTCTATTGAAGAAAACTTTCTAATAATGTTCTGATACGATGTTCGCTCTAAGATGAGAAGGAGAATATGTGATTATGTCGAAACTATTCTTATAACAGAGTATTATTCTGACATGGCGTTTATCTTTAGATACTATATCACACTATGGATGACACATTTCAGTATGATCGGTTATAACGACATCAATACTATAACATACAATGGATGACACATTTCAGTATGATCGGTTATAACGACATCAATACTATAACATACAATGGATGACACATTTCAGTATGATCGGTTATAACGACATCAATACTATAACATACAATGGATGACACATTTCAGTATGATCGGTTATAACGACATCAATACTATAACATACAATGGATGACACATTTCAGTATGATCGGTTATAACAACATCAATCCTTAGATACTATATCACACAAACGACATATTTATTTATGATCGGTTATAACGACATCAATACTATAACATACAATGGATGACACATTTAAGTATGATCGATTTTCATAATCCATGAAGCTTTCTGAAATGAAACAGGCTAAAATCATGGGAGTCGCCATTATTGGTATGTATACAAAGCGGTCTATTAAGCGGATTGAAAAGTTATGTCGTCTAGTCTATCTTTTTTTTTTTTTAAAAATCCATATTTAAGATCATAAAAGGGCTTTGTAGGTTTCGTTTGAAAAAAAGTTAAAAAACGAATTGAACTTAGTATGAACTATTGTTTCCCGCTCGTAAACATGGACGGCAGTAAGACTATTTTTCTGAAGCGTCTCGCTCAATGTGACGTAGACGCACGTCACTCTACAGTAAAGCGTTTTACATAAACAACGAACAATGTCCGTGTTCCACTGTCTTAACGACTATTTTTTATATAGGTTTTACGTTTATGTTAGTTGGGTTATTTTAAGAGACATAAGGGAATAAATGTGTGATATGTATTATTAAAATGTTGGGTTTTCTTTGCACTAAATTCTTGTTCGAAATTAATTAAAATAAATATGTTTAAACCTTGTTGTTGGTTATAGACTACACTCATAGTAATCTGATTGTATTAAACAGTGTATGCATGTGTATCCTACCTTGTTTATTGTCTAGGGGTGTTATGACGTTTACATAATGATTTAAGTTATATCACGGCAACAGTTTATTATTCATGATTCCTGGGTAAACAAAATAGTACTAGGCTAGGATATGTGCCTTGCGAAAAATCAATCCACCATGAAAACAGTGCCTCAACTTGGACGCCCAGTTCACAATCACCGACGCTAACCACTATTTCACGGCGGATGTTTGTGTCTACTACATGTATCCAATCATGTACGATACTCACAACAATTATGGTAAATACCAACATGCTATGAAACAGTTACAATATCATATATTAATCAGATGTTTTCTACATACCAACAGTTTACAACAGGTTTCTTTGAAAGCATATAACCAATATTATATACATTTTCCATAACTGAGAGTATAACTTTTCAAAAATATAACTTAGTCATGATGAGCCATTTCTCTCTTTGACACAATTCTTTTATTTCCGTCTGCTGCAGATGCATCAACATGCGTCTATATGTTACTGTTGTAATACTTACTTTGTATGTGTTGATGTGGGACTGCATCATGTCCTGAAATATATATTAATGACATCAGTATTTATACACTATATCACATAATGGATGACGTTTAAGTATGATCGGCTGTAACGGTAGTAATCCTTATAAGCTATATCACACAATGGAAGACACATTTATGTATGATCGGTTATACCGATATTTATCTGTAGATACGTAAAACAAACTCTAGATCCTCAACAATAATGAAAAATGATGACCATTTTTCCAAATGCCTATCATTATCTAAAACCTTTCTCACTTTTAGGTGAATTTTGAGTCATCTGCAGTATATGACTTTTGAAAACATAATGTCAGAAGGAGAAGTTGCTTAGCAATGTTTCATTTTGCAACAATTTTTTTAATTCTATTGAATACTTGCAATTTTTTAATTTTTTGCTAATATGTTCTTAATACTTCTGCTGCATGTTTGTAGTATATGGTCAATGGAGGGTTAACAATCATGAAGATGTCCTTATTTGTGTTCGTCTTTGTGTTTTAATGAGCATATAAATCAGTTATAAACATATTTATTTTACAAGGATTGCGTAACAAATTATCTTAACCCTTCCCCACATACAGAAGATTTATGACGCCTCTAGACAAGTTGACTTTTAGTAACATTGTGACTAAAAAATAAAAAGCTATAAAAAGTTGTCATCTGAGTTTTATAATTTAACATTATTTATGGAGATGTTTCGCTTTTCCCAAAATGTTTTCAAGGTCGTCTGTCATTGTAAGTGGGAAAGATGTCTTTTTTCTAGATACTAAACCAATATTCGCCCCGAATGTGACGGAAGGTTCAAAATGCTAGACGTTAGCCAAACGTCAATGCAACTGTCAATCGTCCATCTCAAACACCAAAGGGATTACAGTCTACGTGTAAAAGCAATCAAGTGCTTATAAAGACTTGAGCGGAGTACTAATGTGAGATGACTATGAAACACATATACCGGCAGCCAGGATATGATATTACATCGTTAAAAAAGGAGTTACAACCCAATCAATCAATCAATCAAACATTCCTAAAATATGAAATAACGACTGATACATTGGCATCAGGTTATACGTATCGGTCGTGCTCAGCAATACGGGGACAGCATTCGGACAGATGCACTAGTGTCATGATTACTCATCGGTAGTAATGGTACTCATCTTAACGATGACGGCATTCGCACAGATGCAATAGTTTCATGATAAGCTTATCGGTAGTGCTGGTACTCATCATTACGGTGACAGCGTTCGGACACATGCATTAGTGTCATGATAAGCTTATCGGTAGTGCTGGTACTCATCATTACGGTGACAGCATTCGGACACATGCACTAGTGTCATGATAAGCTTATCGATAGTGATGGTACTCAGCATTTCATGTACAGCACTTATACATATTAACTGGTGTCATGATAAGCTTACCAGCAGTAATTTTGTTCATTATAAGCTTACCAGTAAGGCTGGGGCTCTGTATCACGGGACAGCATTCGGATAGATGTACTGGTGTCGTGACAAATATATTTGTACTGCTGTTGCTCAGCATCACAGGGCAGCCTTCGGACAAATGTATTGAAATCAGCATAAGACTACAAAGTAGTGTTGGTGCTCAGGAAAAGCTAACCAGAAGGGCTGGTGCTCAGAAACATTGAACAGCATTCAGACCGATGCACTGACATAGGCATCTTCTTACCAGTAGTGCTGGTGCTCGGCATAACGGGGACAGCATTCGGGCAGATGCACTGATAACACGTACCTTGTAGAGCACTAGTGTTAGAAAACACTGTAAAATACCCATGGTTGCTAAACATCAAAGCATGGTGGGATTACAGAGACCACATGGAGATTGGGACATACGGGTTTTATACCCTGTTATAACATTGAGATATATGCGTTGATGACAACAAATATAAAATAATTTGATTGTTCGTATATTCTCAACATTTTTACAGATATATAATGGCGTGTTCTTGGTAAGTTATCAGTACCAGTAGTACGTGTATCAGTATATCAACCAGTCAGTCAAAATGTCGACCCCTAGTTCCTGAGCACCAAGGAGGGAAAGTAAAAAAGACCAAGTTAAAGTCTTTATATACATGACATTTCAACTTCAAAGCGCCTTTATGCAAATTATCTGCTTGTTATATGTTTTAACTACTCTTTATACAATGTTTCAATACTATCACGGCAATACCTGGCTTAGATACTAGTAAGACTGTTCGATTTAACCTGATACCAGCGAATGAGTCGTTAATCTGATCCAATAATCCTAAGCGTCATAAAGGAAAATATAATGCTACCATTTTTAAAATATTTATATTATATGCGTTAATGAAAATACCTTTGAAAGTAAATTGAGACCGTTGTTATACAATGGTCTCATTGAATACATGTATTATAGTGTCGTTCAATTTTGATAAAGTTGACAATAATTAGGGAAACTACTGATAACACGATAAAACCCCTCGAAGCGTTCATTAAGCACAGCTTTTGTTTATGAACATACTTAAATAGAGGACCATTATTTAATTTGTCCGTGTAATCAGTATAGATAGATAAGTATCTTGACCATTCAGATATACGCTATCATTTTAAGTAGTTCAGGGCGAATATCCATCAACACATAGAAGGTGAGCGTACACATTGTAGACATAATCACATTTATGTAAGTCTGTGTTTGTGTGTCTGTCTGTATATCTCTTTGTCTATGTCTCCCATTCTTCAGTAGGAATTGGTTCTAGATTCACTCATATTATGTTAGTGCGACTCTTGTTTTTATAAACACATTGCCCTTTGGCGATAATTTTGTGCACATTTCCTTAAAAAATATAGTTACATTTTTTTACATCTGTTTTTTAAGTACTGTTCTTTTCTTTTGTTGGTTACATTATGAATCGCATAGAACGTCGATTAAACAGAAGGCTCTGATTTCTTCAATTATGGCCTCTGACATCCAACGAATATATACATTTACTCTGTTCTGTATCAACCATAACATAGCCTATGCAATATTTGCATCTCAATGAAATTTCGAAAATGTAACACATAGGCCCTAAAGCAAAATTAAAATTGTTACAACTAAAAATAACGACGTGTTTCAATGCATTGATAAATTAATACTTTATTATTACAGAGCATAGAAATTGAACATTCCAGGGAAGAGGATAACAGATTGATAGGATACTGCTTTAGAATATGTGTTCAAGAATTAAAGTAAATCAAACAACAAATTATGGAAAAATTGTAAATGCATTAAGAACACAAGATATCGAACGCTGTTAATCAAATTATTTCTGATTTGAAAAGTGATACAGCAGTTGTCGTCGAGATATTCAAAAAGATGGAACAAACAGTGAGCTCATTTGAAACCTTCGGACAGGGACATGAAGATGCAGCATCTGTCCTAATGATAAAAGAGAAAAATAACATTGAAGACGGGATTGAAATGAAAGAGATAAAGCCCGTTAGGTTAGAATTCCTGCAGTTGGACAAACTCCTGACCCCAATGTCAGAAATAACCTCAAATGACAGACTAGAAGTTGAAGATAATCAGATCAGTAAACCTAAAACCAGAGAAAGACAGGAACATCGGTTTAGTTTCTTAGACATATCCTCTACGACTAAGAAGAAGACCACCAATGCAGGAAGCAGTTTTTTCTCAGGATGCACTTTTATGCCAAACGGGGAATTAGTCGTTTGTGACATTGACAATAGTTCCGTCAAAGTCTTCACACTTGACTTCAAACTTAAGAACGATCTGACGATTGGATCAAATGTCTGGGATGTGGCGGTTGTATCTCAGACCGAAGTCATTGTTACTAAACCACATTCAAAGAGTCTTCAATTCTTAATTGTGTCTAGTGGAATTGAGAAAGGTAAATCAATTTCTATCGGAATGTATTGTTGGGGAATTGACTGTAAAAACGATAGAGTATACGTCAGTTGTCATGAGAACAATGGAAAAGGGGGAGTAGTAAAGGTGCTGACGATGGATGGTGTTACAGTTAACACCTTTGCCATTAGGCAGGATATTCCTAACTACTTGGACGTGGACAAATCTGGGGAGAGAATCCTTGTAAGTACATCTGGATATGGTGTAGTGTGTTTAGATAACACTGGCAATACACTGTATACGCATGCTGTCTGTCAGCTTATCCGGAGCCGTGGTTTGTTGCTTGACTCGTATGGTAACTTCATGGTGTGTGGAAAAAGTACCAACAATATACACGTGGTAAAGAGTGACGGTACCCAACACAGGATTCTTCTTACTGAAAACGACGGCTTGTTCTCACCTGTGTGTTTGACTTACAGACCGAGTGATAACACTCTGATTATCGGACAATTGGGAAATCAAGCACTCCTGGCATTTACCATCGGGTAAAAAGAATACACGAAAGTACAAGTAAATGTAAACAAATACCGAACGTTCGTACTTATTGCTTGTTATACAGATACAATGATTATACTTTAGATGTCGGGCTGTAGAGGTCTTCTTGATTTCAGACAAAGGAAACATACACGTTACACTTCGTTGAATTGCCACCCAACGTTTAGAGGAATGGGTGACCGTTGATACTTTAATATATGTGTTTAAGCCACTGCACTAGTTGATATGAAGAAGTATCAACTACATTCCTACTACTGCATGTGTTGTATTTCTGCTTTAAAAATGTAAATATATAAAATGATCAACTACATATCTACTGCTAAATATGTTGTAGTTCTGTTTTAATATAGGATTTATTTATAACAAGTTAATGAACAATCCAAAGTAAAAACATTTCGAATACAGTAATCCAATTATCATATTAATGTGAACATCAATCATGAAACAGCCCTGGTACATGTAGTTAGGTTGGTAGCGACAGGGCTGTAAACCCAGGGGTTTGAGTTCCAACCACGCACCGCACAGCTTGTTTCCAACAATTTACAAGAGCCACTGTGACAATCTTATTACCTCTTTAACCAAGGGTGTAACATCCTACGAGGAAATACAGCCAGTTGCTTGAAAATAATTTTGTGTTAGGTACTAATGTCAGAAACACCCGGGAAACACATGGGTACGTGATTTTGCCGCCGTGATATGATTCAAAATTGTTGAAAACAGCGTTAAGTCCAAATTAATCAATCAACATCAATTAATTGTCTGCATACACATCGTGTTATAAACTTTCTCATCAGACAATTCGTATACATTTTGCTAGTTATATATGAAAACCCTGCATGATTCATTATAAATACTTAAGCATTATATGTATATATTATAGTTATCAGTTATTAAATCATTATTACAACTATAGATATCAATTACTTTTTCGTAAATTAACCTATGAAGAAATCCAAGACAACAGAATGTACAGGGGTAGTCATAGTTAATTGTTCGTAACTTAGACAAGAAAGTGTTCCATGACAACGACCTGTGAAGTGATAGACATGGTTAATTGATCGTAAATAAGCCGGTAAAAAGAGGCTTTCAACGCTCTGTACAGTAGTGATCGGACTTACCTGTTCGTAGATTAGCCGAGATAGATTGATTGATTGTTTGGTGGCTAAGGCCGCTTTCAACACTTTTGCAGTTAAATCATGGCGTTTCCTGGGTTAGTTATCAGTACTACTGGTTCATTTAATTGTTCGTTAACAAGCTAGTGTGAAAACAATTAAAACAACCAGTGGCGGTGCTAATTACTTGGATTGAACCAGCAACCTCCATGTCTCAGTATTGACATTGCGGTTGTATAGCAGACAGACATGCATCATTATGTTTATGTACTAAAAACATTGAGGACTTTAATCTTATTGTAGGAATAATATTGTATCGCTCATTCGATAGTGTTACAGCTATATCACGCTGTTACTTAGTATATTACGTTAATACGTATTTCAAATGCACTAAGAACCAGTCAGTATCTGCATGAAATATTGGTATGGGTACACTTGAATTAACTATACAGAATTGTATCTCTGCATTTTGAAACGCGTTCGTTGTTGTAACGAGCATTTTGTCCATTTCACTGTAACAACATGTCCGATTACGGCGCCTACTGTAAGGTGAAATACATAGGATAACTCATGGAACTGTGGCACATGACCCATGACCGAAAAGCATGTAGGTTAAACAGGTTAACAAGCAGTGATACAGAGTACCAGGACTACTGGTAAGTTTATCCAGACGCCGATGTATCAGTTGTAATGATTTTCCGTAATACAGAGTACCAGCACTACTGGTAAGTTTAACCTGACACCAGTGTATCAGTTGTAATGATGTTTTCATAATCCTAAGTACAAGCACTACTGGTAAATATTTACTGGCATCAGTTGTAATGCTTTCCTCGTCATCATGAGCACCAACACTACTGATTTATTTATCCTGACGCCAATGCTTCCATGTAAGTGCTGTCCCGTAATACAGTGCATGCACCAGCACTACAAGTTCATTCATTCTAACACCGGTGCATCCGTGGTAATGAAGTTCCCTTAATGCAGGGTCCATGCACTATTGGTAAGTTTATCCTGACGCCGTTGCGTCAGTCGTAATGATGTTCCCGTAATACAGAGAACCAGCACTACTGGTACATTTATCTTGACACCGATGTAGCATTCGTAATGGTGTTCCCGTAATAAAGAGTACCAGCACTACTTGTAAGTTTTTCCTGACGCCGTTATTCCAGTCGTAATGCTTTTCCCGTAATAGAGAGAACCAACACTACTGGTACATTTATACTGACACCGGTCTTGTGTTTCCTGACTTTCTTGTACCTTCCCACATGGCATATTTAGATAATTGGTGTCAATCATTTGCAATTTAAATGAATGGTCGAGCAGGTTAAACGATCATACATCAGTAGATGTTCCTTTAAATCAATGTATCTTTAGAAGATTGTATAAGTACATCGACCTTATCCATTATCGACATCATAATGTATCCGAAAGTTTGAACATGTTACTATTATATCGAACGAATTCTACAACCCGTACCCACGTTTAGACGCTTTCTAACGCCTCTGTAGCAGATGACTTTTAAAAGCATTGTAACAAAGGGTACAATTGCTCATAATTGTCATGTTTTATTTTGCCACAATGTTTCCAAATATATTCAAAAATAAAACTCTTAACTAAAGATATTTTCCAATATGTTTTCAAAATCGTCACCTGCAGATTTGCTGTATGTGGGATAGGATTAAATCAATAAGCATACGTTTTCTCGTAGGCCAACATGTATAGTAAGTAAAGGTAGCTTGTGACCATGTCATATCAAGGTAAAATATACTTTAGCTCAAAGTAAAATTGACATAGTGAACCATTGCCTCGTTTTAAATTATTATGATATTTAAAACTAATATGTACTGTCAGAAATATCTTCATTTTTGGTTTTGGCAAACTATTACACTCATTACGAAATTGATTTGAAGAATGAAATAGTTGCAATTAGGAATGTAGACCAAGTATGGATTGCAAACATTTTGTTGCTGATGGTGGTCTATAATGTAAGTAAATGATGCTTAATTACGTGTATAGGAGAGGTGCATTTTATTTGAGCTAGCTTGCTATACACTCTTTTCAGGTGTAACACTACCAATTATAATAGGTTCGGCAATGTAGATGTATATTGACTGTATTCATAGGGTCGGTAAGTTTCTTCCGAAATCGTCAGAGATCTTTATTGCCAATTGACTTGTCGGCCTTTTCTGATCTCAATGACCGGAAATCGCGAATATTTGTATGATAAATTACTCCATTTTCAACAATTATATCACAGCGTTATGCTAACTAACCCAACAACACTGAGTGCCAAGGAGGGAATGCAATATCCACCATTTTTAATTAATTTGGTATGACACGCAACCTCTAGCACCCGAGGTGGTACTCTCCAAGATATGAATGTTGACATTTTGTATCTACCCTTCAGACAAACACAATTATTTATTATGATCCATCTATATATTAGTTTAATTCCAAGTCAAAATATTCAAAAACTAACTAGTATCAGGTTTTGAATGCAATGTCCATGATCATCCAACAGTGTTCTGTAGTAAGCCAGTTGATCCGGGGACACCCGACATCAAATCCCGCGTGCTAATCACTTGGCAGATAGTTATCTTCTTATATCATGGCTCTTGATATAAGCAACTTCTAACGATTTTTGAGAACAAAGCAGAATGTCATTCTGTTAACAATACAATTTATATTGCAGTTCAAGTAAATATGGCACAGTGTGTGTGTGTGTGTGTGTTTGTGTGCGAGAGAGAGAAAGAGAAAGAGAGAGAGAGGGGGTGAGATATACAGACAGACAGAAGGACAGACATACATAAACTATAGTGCGATGAAAATAATGACTTGCAAAAAAACACTAGCCTTAAGTTTAACTTGTACACTCAAGTAATTTGCCTAAACTTTTAGGGATTGGAAAAAATACGTCAATAATATATTACAGAAAAAACATTTGACTCTTTCATTTAGTGACTTTTCATGATGTAAAGGAACAGGCGTTTAAATGTGATTGGGCGCTTTGTCCCAACTTTATAATTATCATCTTAATTATTGCCATAAGTTGTGTTATATATTTCCGAACGAATAACGACAGTGAATTACTAGAAGATCACCAACGCCTGTTGGGTTGTAGTAATAGTAGTAATAAGGGACTTCAGCTAGATATATCCCAATTTGCCGCCAGATCGGAAGATGCTAAAGCGCCGGCTGATGTCACTGGTCTGACGAAATCACTACTAATCAAATGTGTTTAGTTTCTCAGTGGTAAACGAAGGACTTGAACAACAGGTATTTATAATACATAGTGCCCAGAACTACAACAATTACTTCCCTTGTCGGTCAAGTTGATTTTCAAATAGGATAAGCATTAATTGAGTATATAACAGAACATATATGTGACAATTAGAAACACAAAGGAATTTAGGTCTGACAACCGTATTTCGTTGACGACTTTGATATAAGTTTCTTGATTTAGTCAATGCTTGTGTATGTAGTTTTTGAATGATATTTTTGTTTGGTTTTCGATTCAGTATATAATAAATATGCCTGTCTAAAATGGCCACCATGGAGGTAAATATTGTAGGTATTGGACGTATGCATAAATAAAAGCGTAATCAATTTGAGACACCGGCCGGGCATCACACATATCGGGCGAGCGCCGGGCCAAATATTGGACTACCCAGACAATCCAGACGACGCTCAGACCCGATCGGAAATCGGCAAGCCATCGACCGGTGACAAGCCGGCGTCTGGCCGACCACCCACTGTGGCTCGCAGGTTATAAAATCCGGCTCATCGCATCATTCATCCGATTATCTAGTCGCGCTCTTCACAGAAGGTAACAAGTTAACACACGGTTTATCACAACAGTGTCAGGGCAACAGGACTACAAGATGCCCTAGAAAAGAAGGGAGAACTGAATGAGAAGGTGAGGGCAGTACCCACAAGAGAGGGAGAGTGGCAGTGAAGTGAATGAGACCATGCCTCTCCTCTTCAACCATCAATGCACCAATTACTTAGTTGTAGCGGTAGCGTGCAAACGCCAACCTCTACCTCAACCGTGAGACCCGATCGCGCTGTGCAGGTGCCCGCTAGCGCTGTGGAGGTATCAACGGCTCTCGTAAGAATGTTTGTCAAAATGATATCTAAGTCAAGTTCGATTATGGGTCATATTGGGTCAGAAACTAGGTCACTAGACCAAATTGAAGGGAAATATTGTTAACACTCTGAAGGCTTAAATTGTAATTTGAGCATGTTAAAACTGTATCAGAATGTTTGTCTTGATGATACGAGGCCAAGTTCGAATATTGGTCTAGACTAAATTGAATGAAAATCTCGTTAACACTGTGCATTTTAGCTTCAGCAATTTAAAATTAGGACAGAATGTTTATCTTATTGATATCTAGGCTAAGTTAGAATATGGTTCATGCAAGGTTAAAAACTAAATCACTAGGCGAAATTGAAGGAAAATATTGTTACTACTCTGTAGGCCGAAATGTTTGCTTCAGCAGCTTGAAACTTTGTCAGAATGTAACATTGATGATATCTATGTTCGAATATGGGTCATATCTGATAAAACAAATAGGTCACTAGGCCAAATGAAGGAAAATCTTGATAACACTGGAGGTTGCATTTTGAATCTTTGTCAGAATAATTGTCTTGATGAGTTTTGCATTGATCAAACACTTTCTACCAGTCTAGTACATGGTTTAGAGAATTATTTCCACTTGATGAAAGTTGATTTAACATTGACATATTTCTCAATATAATAGGCAATTGTTATTTCCTTTCACATTTTCCCTACTTCTTCAACCTTCCTGCAGCCCCCAGGCCGTCAGCACTTTCAGTGCTTTGATTTTATGTACTTCCGGTGAGTGTTTTTCTTGTTACAATTACGGTAGACTCACGATGACTCGAAGTCAATAGGGAATCATGAATTACTTCGAGTTATAGATGTGTTCGAGGGATCCCTCGATTAATGATGAATACATTCGTCGTGTTTTTATTTTTCAGATTCGTAATTCACTTATATTTAAAAAACTCATCAATTCCAGGAATTGGTGCGAATTAAACGATATATTCGAATTATAACATATTTGAGTATACATGAGTCCAATGTAGTTTGACTTAATGTTCGTAACAAATGTATATTTGAGCTTTGCCTGACGAGTTGGGAACTTGGTGCGTTTGCGCACGGTTTTACCAGCGGCTGTCATGTTCGTCTTCCTGCTTCCTGCACACAACATTTAGCAAAACATTCCAAACAAATGCCAAAATGCCAAACCAGAGAGTCAATTAGACTCCGCATTTTGTTTACAGGTTATGCCGTTTCCCCACATCTCTGTGCCTCATGTAGATGCGTTTGACGCCTTTGTAGTAGACGACTTTAAAAGTCATCATGGCCTAAGAAGAAATTACTCATGTTGAGCAAGTTTCTTTCTTGTTTTCAAAGAATTGATCTACTGCAGATGTGTTGTATATGGGAAAAGTTACTTATCTTCATGTTTGTCTTAGAGTTTGACAGAGGACGTCCACCATTTTCAACAAAGAAGTTGTGATATTGTGTATGTAGAGGTGAAATGTAACACTCTCAGTACAGAGACTGAAACAATCTATAACACAGTTAGTCGCGTCATCCTACATTCAAGGATCTCGACATCGAAAACCAGTTAGTTGTAGCAGTAGTCAAAAATCATCATGATACAATGACAACGACTACTATCTCTTTACCGACAACTACCAGCTGTCACAAATACCACAACAACATACTAACAAATGTAAAAGACCAGGAAGGCGGAATACACTCTCCAACAAAAATAAATCGGTTATCTTTGTCAGATGACAATGAAATGACGGCTTCTGGTCAGGCAAAAGAGCTCTATATCATACAACAACAACAAAAACATCAGAAATACAACAACCAACAACAACGTCCATTCATTGCATCACTTGAACCTGATACACATATTATCGTTCTACAATCTTGATCAAGCAATACCGTATCAGATAGAAGAAAGGTTATTCAGGAGACTGTTGAAAATAATTTGTTCACATTTTCCTGCATGCAAACGGAATTGATACATTTGCATCAGGCGACTTTTGAAAGCATCGCTGCTAAAGGAGAAATTATTCATGATGAGCAATTTCTCCTACTGCCAACATGTTTTGAACGCAATTTAATTATTATACCTTCTGTTATAGATTTTCCATTTTTTTGGCACACATTATCAACATAGTCTGTTGTCGGTTTATTGTTTGTGAGAAAGGGTTATTGCATATGTTTATTATCTGTTTCAGTCTCAGCAAAAACTTTGTATGTGCTGTGGCCGATTGTACGGGAGGATAACCGTATTCATCAAAAACATTCCAAAGACTGAGTTATCCACTTTAAAGGAATCTGTCACGAACTGCTTAAACCAGTATAACCTTGACAGAGAGACGTTCGTCATTGTAGGAATGCTTTGAAATTTAGTACAAGGAGATATATAGACCTGCCCGTGAGACCACATATCGGGATTTCTCTTTGTCCTTACTAAGTATATTAATTTGAGGTAAGTTACTTTTAAACATCCATTTTACATATACTTGTGTGAGTTTTACAAATAAAAAAAAAGACAAAGGCCGGTATATTAATTTAATGTAAGTACATTTTTAGATAAGCGAAATTCATGCTGTATCTAGTCTAAACAGTTAAATAGAGAACCATTCTTTTGAATTGGCTACCTGCCTCATACGCTTTATCGTTTCAATATTATCCCAAACCGGAAACCAAAAAATATAGCTAAATGTAGTTTGGTTCCTAACATCCTATGATATATTACGCAGTAGTTAGGGAAATAATCCAGGGCTCGTATTCACCAAACTTTTCAATTTAGATGTTTGACTAAATCTAATATTCCACTTTTTCGATTCTCGGCGTTTTTTATTTAGTCCGTATTCACCAACGCGTTTAAGGCCTCGCACCGACTCTGGTTCCCGAATAAAGTTAGGAGCTAAAACAAAAAAACAGTACCATTCATCTGTAGTTTATTTATAGATTTTCTTTTTTTCTCATAGATGACATCTCAATTTTCAGTCATCCTAACTATTCATTTGCTTTATTTTTAATAATCTGACTTTCATGTTACATGTACAATATCTTCCTATTTTACTATGTTGCGTGACGGAAACTTCGTCTGTCGGTTTTCTAATAGTTGTTTTTTGTCTTTCTCGATCATCTCTCGTTTTTATTCATTTATGCATCTTATTTTTTGCAAATATCGCTGAAAGTTTCGTCTATGATTGCACATACTTGATTCAAAGTGAACTTTGAGTACAATTGTCATCGCAAAATGCAGATATGAAAAGTTTTAAACCACAGAAATACATGTATATGTATCAAGATAAATTACGCCGTCTAGTTGATTCGTTCTTTCATGAATATTGCGGTAAACACGATTTCGGTGTATTTTGCCTAGCCGACAACATGTTTCATCACGGATACGATGTGAACTTCAAGAACATTTGAAATGAAATCTTCTGGTTCTTACAAACAAAGTGTGATCAGATTAACTGAACTGTATTTTATACAGACACTTTCTTGCACCTCTGCAGCAAATATGTTTTGAAGACATTGTGGCAAAAGTAGAATTGTTTTCAACTTCATTCAATTATAATTATGAGTGTTCTTTCAATTATAGAGAGTGTCCTTATTTTTGAATACCGGTAAATGCTTTGAAAGACATTTGTTGCAGAATTGTTGTATGTGGGAAAGGGTTAACAAAATAGTGTCTTAAAATGTACTATAAATGTTCTTTTAAATATCTTTGCCTAACAAAAGATTGACTTTAATTTTTTGTAATATAAAAGTACTCTAAAGTCCTGATTTTACAGTTTGAAAAATAATTTAAATGTTCCTTTTTTTTTATTTCTTCGTGTGCAACGAAATATTGCAGCTTATCTTTGATGCTTTGCGTGAAACATTCGTACAAGGCATGAAAGGTAAAATGCAAAAGCATTGCTGCTCGAATTAACTGGGACTTACTCTGTGTTTTTTTGTTTTCATTAATTTATTACAAAATATACATAATGCATGTTACAATACATATACAGAGCAAAATGTACAATGCTAATCAATACATGATATAGCTTATATCTATCATATCATGCACAACTGATACATAATGTTGTTGTTTTAATAGATAAGGATTCAAAAGGTAAAGACACGTTCTGTGATGACTAAATGACACGTGTCTTAAATTCTGTTACGTAGTTTGCCAATAATCTATAAAAAGCACTGTTGGTCTTCCTAAATATGAAAAAATATAAGTTTGAGAAAGTTGGTAAAAAGATTTGTTTGTATGTATAAAACATGATATCATGTTATAGATGAAGGATTCAAAAGGTAAAGACACTTTCTGTGTTGACTAAATGACACGTGTCTTAAATTCTGTTAAGTAGTTTGCCAATAATCTATAAAAAGCACTGTTGGTCTTCCTAAATATGAAAAAATATAAGTTTGAGAAAGTTGTTAAAAAGATTTTTTTGTATGTATAAAACATGATATCATGTCATTGATGACCCTTGTGATCTTCCACCAGAGGGAGCCAACAATCAACATAACCGGCATATTTTAAAGGTTGTGCGACCATATTAAAGAGTTGATTTACATGGTTTGTCAGATTCCTAGTTATTGTCCTATATCTTTTTGTTTTATTAAAAGTGTGATTTAACTGTATTTTAGTTATATCAATAAGTTAAGCGGCATTTGTCGAGCAAAATGAAAAAAAATCTACAGTCAAGATATGTTCGGAACATGACGTATAAGCCACTGAAGATGTTTAGATAAAAAGTATCAGGTGGACAGAGGAGGGGTGAGAGGAAGAACAGAATCCAAAACTATAAAAGTTAAATCTATGCTCTGAATTTGTGCTCAAGTATCTTATTGGTCAGAAGTAAATTCGTTCTCCCAATTGATGAATCAAATAAGTATTTTTTGAGGCATGGAATTAATTTCTGAGCTATCAGAATTTTATAGTTTAGGGTCCAGAATTCAAGAGCAATTCTTACTCAAGGTTTCGTCTGGTTGATTAACTTGGTTATATCCAAACATGCACGGAGCTCCAGCAATAGGGTATTCCTGACAATTGTAAAAAAAAATCAATGAATCTTGACGCTATGGCATCTAAATATACACTGTATTTCAGAGACATCTTGACCTCCTCGATTGTAAAGTTGTAGAGTTTCCACCTCGGGTGCGCGAGATCGTGAGTTCGATCCCCGGCCGGGTCATACAAAACACTTTAAAAATGGAAGTAATGGCTGCCCTCCTTTGCGCTTAGGGGTTAGCATGACGAATGACTGGCTGGTGTGAGGATATGGACCAGTTGTATTGGTACCTTATTCAGTGAACGCCATGATATAACTGAAAAATTGTTGAAAGCGATTTAAAACAGCAAACAATCAATAGACCAGTCAGAGACATCTTGAATGCTTCTTTGACTTATTAGCAAACTCCACATATCCGAACAGACAGCACGGATGCACTGGTTGGTCTGGATATAGACTGTTCGCAAATGCCCTAAGCACGGTGTCCACCTGTGGCACCGCTCCTATTAAGACAATAGGTGGTATAAATTAGGTCCGAACTCACTTCGAATGACCGTAGTTCGTGTTGGCTATTTCGGATAGCATCGCATATCAATTAGGGATTACTTTTTAAAAATGCATTACGCAAGCAGAAACCAATTCACTACCCATATTTTAGTATATTCACGAGCGCCGTCCAAGGCCTAAATCGAGTTCGTGAGAATTACGATTTGTTTTAAGATGGTAAGTTAAGAAGTGATACACACAATGTTTTTAAAAATAATTTCTATTTTATTATCTTATTAAGATGATAAGCTTAATAGTGAGTGGCATTAGTATATGATCTGCGTCTAGCGAACCGGTGTCTTAAAGGTGCTAAACTCCAGATTAAAGATAGTATAGTCAAAGTTTTAAAACTGTTCAAAAGTTGTCTTGAAATATAAGAATCATAGTTCTTGGATAAAATTAGAGTAACAATTTCACTTTCAAGTACAATAAACATCTAAATATTGACCTTAAGTTTCATTTTTACTGTGTAGCCATACCCGGTAAGCCAAAGTTTGCCCATCTTCATGACTACATGAATCAATTGACTATTTTGTCAACAATAACTTCCAAAATAGTGTTGAACTATTTACTTTTTTGTCGCAATTAGTGCAAAAGTTTCGACATTTCAACATTTTGATCTCCACTAAAAAAAAGCCTGTGAATCAGCAATGTTTTACCAGAGCTTTCACCGTCCGTCTTCATATAATTGAAACAAATATGCATTTTCTAACCAAAAACTTAAAACTGTAGCTCCATTCGGTTTTAGATGATTTAATCATTTATGGTGCCGTTACGGATTGTCAAAAAGACTCCAATTTGCTAGCTGCGGTTCCTATTGTATCTATACGGTGTATGCCTTAAATGAAACATAACACAAATTACAATGGTAAACTCAACATTATAGATAAGGAATGGCTTCTTCGGGTATCCCTTTTTATCTAACAAAAATAGAAAACTTCGATACAGGAGGCTCATTGAAAACCGAACGTCGGTAACTCAGTCAATAGCGACGCGGGCTGTCAATCCAGGGGTTGCGAGTTCGTACCCTCAGCTCGGCCAACATTCTTTCTGACGTTTGACAAAAGTCACTGTGACCAGCGTTATTCGTCTTCGTCTTCCACAAATGGGCTAACAGTCTATGTGGAAAAGAAGCCAGTTGATTGGAAAGTATGTCGTGTGAGAAAGTCTTGTCACGCGTGAGAAGGTGAACTGACAACCGTGATATGACTGAAACACTGATGAAAACGGCGTTAAACCCCAATCAATCAATTAATTAAACATTGAACACAGTTAGGACCAAAAGCTGGCAAAAATACATGAATGCAACTGCACCGTAATTGCCATTACTTCGAACGACGGTTTTCATGAATAATGCACAATAAATAATTCCCAGAATTACAATATTAATCCCCTTTAGCGGACATTTTGATAGGTCAAATATGTATTTTATGCTTAAAAGAGGAAGATTAATTAAGATATCAATAAACAACTACATGTATAACAAATATTAATCCAAGAAGCTGATAAATTCAGACCATACGAAGGTTTCAACAAAACATGGTTGTCAAACTAAAATTCCGCTGAGTTGTCTAAATTGCAAATCACTTATTTGTTTACAAAGCACTTTACATATTTGAGCTCCGCCTAACGCTTTGAGGCATACTGCATTTGCGTAAAGTGAATATTCAGGTGAGTCTACGTAACATCTCATCAGAAGCTATGTTTTCCGCCATCATGTAATACACTCGGATATGTGTCTTCTGACAACTGGAAGTGTATCTCCAGTAATTGTTCCATTACATGTACATGATGCCAAACCGGAGATTCAGGAGACATCACAATCGCCAGACGTGACTCACCTACATTATTATATAAGTGTTGTTTTTTGTTGCGTTTTATTATCTTTGGTGCATCGTAAAGGTGCTAAATTCCAGATTATAGATAGTATATTCAAAACTGTTCAAAAGTTTGTTGAAATATAAGAATCATAATCCTGTGTTTATGCTAACAGTTAATGAAACAAACTGTTAGCATAACAACATGTCTATACTTTATATTCATTAGATCGAATAATTGTTACGGTAGAACATAATGCCGAAAACTGTGTTACAGAACAATCTGAATACACATGTGCTTTTCGTGTGTGTATAAGTTAGCTTTACTCATTGAACTTTCGCAGTCATTTGACTGACATGTCGGTTAACACTATTTCCTGGAACGGACCTGTCTTTTGAAAACAACGCGTTGACATTTCTGATTGCTCGTACGAGTGATCAAAACTGCCGTTGGGCTTTTTCCTTGATACGAGTTTATCACTTGCTTAGTTGTCTTTGCATACTTATCACTTAATCAAAGTACTGAAGTACTGAAGGTAGAATTGCGATCGTTTAAGAAGAGATACAGAAGTGCATATATGAATATTTATTTTACAAAATGTTGACGAACAGACAGACGGAGAGACAGACATCGCCAATCTATAGACCGGAATTGCTAGAGCAATCCGGCCAAAAATAAAAAAAAATCATCAATTTTAGCAGTAAAATCCTGCCAAGAAGTAATGAATTGAGAAAAAAATGTGCTGAGAGGTCCATAATTTCAAACTTGCTAAGATTTGGTCTGTGGAATGAATGTACAAATTGAAAAATGTATTGTTGACATGTATTTTCTACACCATCATTGTAATGTTGTTTATCATAAATAAAATTATTCCTTTTTTTAAATAAACTTTTAATCAAAATGTGTGTCTCAGTGTTGTCTTCTTCAGCAGTTTGACAGAAACAAAGCCTAAATCTGAAATTGTGTCAATATGTTATTTGTCAACTCTGTCCCATAAGATTTGCTTGTGATTTGAACTCTCATAAAAAAAGCACGGAAAGGGACAACTTTCCCAACTTTGATTAAATATGTTTTCAATTAAATTGTAAAAAATCTTTTTCTTGTTTTTTGAAAGTTTTGTCATTATTATTTAAGACGGACATTATATACTAGAATAGCCAACTGACTATCATTTGAAAAAGTGTTTCTTATTTAAACCTTTCCCACTTGCATACGTAATTGCAGCCGACGACTTTTGAAAACATTGATGCAGAAGAAGAAATTGCTCATAACAAGCTTTCTCCTTTTGCAACAATGTTTTCAACTATATTCAATGATTACACTTCCAATAAATGTGATTTTCTGTATCTTTGCTCAATTTTTTTTAAATCGTCTGCTGCAGAGTTTTTATATTGTGGTTGTGATTTGTTAAAGGGCAAGCAGGATTGGGAATTGAGTGTTGCACTTATCCTAATGAAACACTCGCCTGCCTGTGCATGTTTTAGCTTTACTTAACTTGTTAATGTTCTTTCCATCATCAACTTAGTCATCTCTATGAACGAAATAATCGCGTCAAATCTTGAATCGCGTCAAAATCATAACGAACAAACTGTCAAAATCTAATTTTGAACTGTGTAATACAAATTTAGAATAAAAGGATGAATCAGTTATGTTGTAACAACCAATATCCGCGGGTCATTTACCTGATTTTGGCCGAAAGAAATGATCGACTTCTTGCAAGATTTATTCGTTATTCGTTCTGCCTATTATAATCAAAGTATTCTAAACGCTTTATAAACAAGTGATTTAAAGCGCTCAAATCATTTGATGAAATTTGTTTCTTTAGACCCGCGGCGGACCTTGTCGAAAGCATCTATCCAAAATGCAAGTCATCGTTAATCGTTGTCGAAGGAATAGATGGACTGAGAGAAAGAGAAAGAAAAGGCTTAGCAATGCATACTATCTTTATGAATAAGGACATGAACGAATATGTATGGACTAGCGCCTAGAATTTCGTACTAGCCGATCCTTCATTCCACTCGCTTATGCTAGCGGGCGAGTGGATGTTTACATCTCTGCAGAGAGGAAAAAAAGGGTTACAATTTACAAAGGGTAATTGCGCGGTGCAGTGCTATATTGGCGTAGTGATATCTAAATAATTGTGTACACTTTAAATATGATATTTTACAAAACTTGTTATTTTCTATTATAAGCTTGAATAATCGTTACTCTATGTTTGCTTTTGTGAGCATTCGTAAATTAGTCAAACCAAAAATTGCACTTAATTGTTGGTGGTGAAGGGCATATACATCACGTGACTTCAAACTCACTATGACTATGGCAGCCTCTGCGCATGCGCAAGTCTACCAAAAATAAATGAATTACTGAAGCTGAAAATACAAAAAGTTCTCGAAGTATTTTGTTGTTTACTTTGGAGTTCGAGTAATCGCCTGTCCAATGTATACATAGTTCCTTCAACTACAATAATTATCTCCCTTGTTTGCCATTTTGATAGGCAAATGTGATGATCAATAATAAAGAATATTTTTAAAAAATGTGATAATTAGGAATTTGAGTTTGACAACCATATGCCATTGATGCCTTTGTATGATCTGATAATATCGACCTCTTGATTTAATTATTTTTACACATACAATTGTTTAATTTAATTATATTTGCTATTTCTCTATTCAACATATATGGCCGACAAGGGAGATAATTATTATAGTTGTGGGAACTATGTA
The DNA here is from genome assembly GCA_031761405.1 of Serripes groenlandicus. Classification (NCBI taxonomy): domain Eukaryota; kingdom Metazoa; phylum Mollusca; class Bivalvia; order Cardiida; family Cardiidae; genus Serripes; species Serripes groenlandicus. Next base: position 73,114 of record JASEVX010000285.1, read on the forward strand.
TTTTATGTAAACCTGATTTGGTATTTGTAATCATCATACGACAGTTCAATGTATACAGGCTATACACAAGTCAGAGTCAACACGGAATAGTAACTACATGTATAACGGTGGATGGCAGGCGGACGCCTGCTTGTAGTGCAGAGGGGCAACTGGACCCATTTATTGTGTGTACTGGTCGTTCGGCATTGGACCCGGCATGGGCGTGGCATAAGGCATTGGACGTGGTTGGTCATATCCTGTGTGGTACGAGTTCACTGTCACTAACAAAAAGTAAATAGAATACCGGTTTTTATCATAAGTGCAGATAAATTAAAACCAGATCTAACCTTAGCAGCAAATGCTCGTATAGAACTGATGACACAGGTCGTCACATTTTTAACTTTGCATCACTCAATCAGATTGCCACCTACAAACTTGTTAGGTATCAAAAGTGAGATAGATAATATAAATAACGAAATAGAGAAGCAGTGAAGACCGAGCGTTGAATATGTCGTGCGATTTAATTGGACGAAAAATATTACCTGCTCATAAATATTTAAATGCTAAGGGTCAACTTGAGACGATCTTGTATGTGCTGTCATGATATTGCGACAAGTTTCGACAAAAGTTCGTGATATCAAAGTTATATGTAAGTGATGATTGTCAGCAGTTTCTTAAAACCTTTTGCGCTTATCTAGTGACAACAGAAACCAAACGGTACGAATAAACAGGTTAGTCTTGATCTATACTGGTCTCAAATGTCCTAAGGTTTGTTTTTGTAGAGCACATGTCAACATATCAATATTGGAGTGACCCTCTTTAAACTTTTTTATATTAATATAGATCAAAATAGAAACTGTTGTACAGAAGTTTCTTTTATCCTTCTATTGCCAATAGGTGAACAATGCATGATAATATCAGAATGAACAAATGCACTGGCTGACCTTTGTCTTTACTGGTCGCAAATGCCTTACGTTTTAGTTTAAGCTTTTAATAACTAACAACTTCTTGACGACATCCGCGTGCGTAAGGCATGTCTAACAACACCCTCTTTTCGATGTTTATTCCCTATATCTTCCCTCGATAAAACATGTCAATTACCTGATGTATGTGGGCTATTATCACGCTGTATGATGGCAGTTTGTCGGCGACGACGAAGGAAGCAACAGCCGCACATACACATGCTGACTGTAAAAACGATCCACGCTATGATGCTACCGACAATAGCTTCACTGTTTCTGATAAATAGAGAAAGCATGTTTCACAGTTTATAAATCATTTAAGTATCAATGAATTACGAACCTATTATTGCACACATTATTATAGCATACATCGATGGACCACTCAAACACATCGATAAATCGAAGTGATTTATGTGTCTATTTCGACGTCGAGTTATCGCGAGTTCAATATATTTGAACCAGGTCAGACTGTTAAGCAACGTGCTGCTTCAGCCTATAGTGAAGACTCAGGTCAGTTTGTGTAGAATCATGTTCACACAATAGTCTTCTATGAACCCATAGTAAAGCTAGAAAAATGCCACAATGACGCCATACATGTAGCTATGCCTCAAGCTGTTTAGTGAATTAAAGAAATATAGTCTGAATCTCACTCTTAATTGCTGGGATGTTAGTGATCAGTATAAAATAATCCATAAACTGAGAAAGAAAATCAAAGATCTTTTGCGAACAGTGTAAATCAATATCAACATGCTCCTCCGTGCAGTTTGATCTTCGCTGTTTATATTTTAGTCAAATACAGTCTTAAGACACTTTAGAAACATGTTACAGTTGGATCAGCTAGTACCGAAGTAACCATGGTCTATATTTTCATGAATGTGCTTAGGTTTCTTTTCATACAATAAAATACAATACAATACAATACAACAGTTTATTTGCGTAATGAGGCCACCGGTCTACACTATATACATATAATATTACATGCAACTTACAAATCAGTAATGTGCAAAATCATATTTCATCAAAAAAGATTTGGAACATAAAGGGCTATTTATTTTTTAATAACTACTGGATTTTCATTTTGAAGGATACTCATTTTTTATATTCTTAAATTTGTTTCACAAATACATTGAACTTAGGGAACCTGTCGTGATATAGTTGTCAGTGCGCAGGATTTAATAACGGGCATCCTCGGTTCGACATAGGTATTCTACTGGTATGATACCGGTTAGACAGAATGTGGCCATGGATCTGGTGAGAATCAGGATGCACGGGTACATCTGAATCGGGATACATGGGCTCATCTGAATCGGGATGCATGAGTACATCTGAATCGAGTTAAACAGAAAAATCTGAATCAGGATGCACGGGCACACCTGAATCGGAAAGCACGTGTACATCTAAATCGGGATGCACAGGTACATCTGAATCGGGATGGGCGGGTACATCTGAATCAGGATACATTGGCTCATCTGCATCGGGATGCATGAGTACATCTGAATCGAGTTAAACGAGAATATCTGAATCGGGATGCACGGGCACATCTGAATCGGAATGCACGGGCTCATCTGAATCGGGATGCACGGGCACATCTGAATCATAATGCATGGGCACATCTGAATCGGGATACATTGGCACATCTGAATCGGGATACATGGGTACATCTGAATCGAAATGCACGGGCACATCTGAATCGAGATGGGCGGGTACATCTGAATCAGGATACCTTGATACATCTGAATCGGGATGCATGAGTACATCTGAAACGAACTAAACGGGAATATCTGAATCGGGATGCACAGGTACATTTGAATTGAGCTGCACGGGTACATCTGAATCGGGATGCATGAGAACATCTGAATCGAGTTAAAACGGGAATATCTGAATCAGGATGCACGGGCACATCTGAATCAGAAAGCACGGGTACATGTCAATCGGGATGGGCGGGCACCTCTGAATCGGGATACATTGGCTCATCTGAATCGGGATGCATAAGTACATCTGAATCGAGTTAAACGGGAATATCTGAATCGGGATGCACGGGCACATCTGAATCGGAATGCACGGGTTCATCTGAATCGGGATGCACGGGCACATCTGAATCGGGATACATTGGCACATCTGAATCGGGATACATGGGTACATCTGAATCGAAATGCACGGGCACATCTGAATCGGGATGGGCGGGTACATCTGAATTAGGATACCTTGATACATCTGAATCAGGATGCTTGAGTACATCTGAAACGAGTTAAACGGGAATTTCTGAATCGGGATGCACAGGTACATCTGAATCGAGCTGCACGGGTACATCTGAATCGGGATGCATGAGTACATCTGAATCGAGTTAAAACGGGAATATCTGAATCAGGATGCACGGGCACATCTGAATCGGAAAGCACGGGTACATGTGAATCGGGATGGGCGGGCACATCTGAATCGGGATGCATGAGTACATCTGAATCGAGTTAAACGGGAATATCTGAATCGGCATGCACGGGCACATCTGAATCGGAATGCACGGGCTCATCTTAATCGGGATGCACGGGCACATCTGAATCAGAATGCTCGGGCACATCTGAATCGGGATACATTGGCACATCTGAATCGGGATACATGGGTACATCTGAATCGAAATACACGGGCACATCTGGATCGGGATGCACGGGCACATCTGAATCAGGATGCACAGGCACATCTGAATCGGGATACATGGGCACATCTGAATCGGGATACATGGGCACATCTGAATCGGGATAAACGGGCACTTCTGAATCTACATTTCACATTGAGGCATTTAAACCCCATGAATCGTTAGCCATGGCTTATTTTTCTACATGCAGATCATTAACAGGTCAATATTGCTGAGTATTACCGATACTGATACTTTAAACGAGGAGTCACACACACTTTATAACGAACAGGTCAATATTGCTAAGTAATACGGATAATAATACTTTAAGAGAGGAGTCTCAACAACTAGATAAAGAACAGGTCAATATTGCTGAGTAATATCAATAATAATACTTTAAAAGAGGAGTCACAAAAACTAGGTAAAGAACAGGTCAATACTGCTGAGTAATATCCATAGTAATACTTGAAAAGAGAAGTCACAACAACTATATAAAGAACAGGTCAATATTGCTGAGTAATACTGATAATAATACTTTAAAAGAGGAGTCACAAAAACTAAATAAAGAACAGGTCAATATTGCTGAGTAATACCGATAATAATACTTTAAAAGAGGAGTCACAAAAACTAGATAAAGAACAGGTCAATATTGCTGAGTAATACCGATAATAATACTTTAATAGAGGAGTCACAACAACTAGATAAAGAACAGGTCAATATTGCTGAGTAATATCAATAGTAATACTTGAAAAGAGAAGTCACAAAAACTATATAAAGAACAGGTCAATTTTGCTGAGTAATACCGATAATAATACTTTAAAAGAGGAGTAACAACAACTAGGTAAATAACAGGTCAATATTGCTGAGTAATACCGATAATAATACTTTAAAAGAGAAGTCACAAAAACTAGATAAAGAACAGGTCAATATTGATACCGATAATAATACTTTAATAGAGGAGTCACAATAACTAGATAAAGAACAGGTCAATATTGCTGAGTAATACCGATTATAATACTTTAAAAGAGGAGTCACAAAAACTAAATAAAGAACAGGTCAATATTGCTGAGTAATACCTATAATAATACTTTAATAGAGGAGTCACAACAACTAGATAAAGAACAGGTCAATATTGCTGAGTAATACCGATTATAATACTTTAAAAGAGGAGTCACAAAAACTAAATAAAGAACAGGTCAATATTGCTGAGTAATACTGATAATAATACTTTAAAAGAGGAGTCACAAAAACTAGGTAAAGAACAGGTCAATATTGCTGAGTAATATCAATAATAATACTTGAAAAAAGGAGTCACAACAACTAGATAAAGAACAGGTCAATATTGCTGAGTAATATCAATAATAATACTTGAAAAGAGGAGTCATATAAACTAGATAAAGAATAGGTAAATATTGCTGAGTTATACCGATAAGGATACTTAAAAAGAAGAGTCATATAAACTAGATAAAGAACAGGTCAATATTGCTGAGTAATACCGATAATGATACTTTAAAAGAGGAGTCACAAAAACTAGATAAAGCACAGCACAATATTGCTGAGTAATTACGATAATGATACTTAAACAGAGGAGTCACAACAACTAGATAAAGAACAAGTACTTATTGCTGAGTAATACCGAAAATAGTACTTAAAAAGTTGAGTCACAAAAACTAGATGAAGAACAAGTACATATTGCTTGTTAATACCTATAATGATACTTAAAAGAGGAGTCACAACAAGATCAAGATGAATATAATTATATACTTACATAGAGGAGGAGTATCTACAAGTGTCCCTACAACAGTGGCCTGAACAACATTCAAATTCACAGTCATCATCGTCACAAAACTTTCTGTCAAAACAAAAGTCGAATGACATCAAATAAAAAAAGACATTCAGTGGACAATAGGGACCAGCGTAACATCAGATCAGCCTATTTATAACATAACACTGATCTGGTTCGATACTGATCGTCATGAAGAAAATGCGATAAAACAGATATGTTTCTAGAGATTTTTGTCACAGGACAATTTGCCTTCAGACATTTGAGATCAGCCTATGTATATATAACACAGACTAATCTGGAGCTACGCTGCTCTTCGTGAAGTAAATACTCACCCCCTAATACATTTGTAACCAACATGACTCCATATGTATAAATATATTGAACTGGATCTATACTGATCGTCAATTGTTTTCTATAGATTTTAGTCACATTGAAATATACATTCAAGTGATCAGCGTAGATTCAGATTATGAATTGTATGAGTCTATCCATGGGAAAAAGTATAAGTTGGGATTCTGATCGGTGTATGTTCAGAACAGTTGGTATATTCGATACATCAGTTTTATTCAACAGCGTAAAACAACATAATTGTTGACGTCAAACGTATGTTTTTGCGTCAATGATAGTGTGGTTATTGAAACCGCCATCACTTTCACGTGCTCAGTGGTATTCGGATGGAATAGACGGCAGACCTACGTGCTGATATCAATTCAATACATATGCCTTGACAAATTTGATAACTAAATGCAAATTAAAAGGAAAGTTTCGCAAACATATTTTAACAGTAATAAGATTATTTCTGATTTAGTAAAATTTCGCCGGCGAGACGTTTATTAAAAAGATACATAATCTTTAGGACACATGTTCGTCTACCATTTGCCGAAAATTCAAGAATATCTATCGAGCCTATTTTTAATAAATCGCAATGCAGTTAAACATCTGTCGCGCTTCGGAACGTACACTGCATAATTATAGCTAGATACGCATCCAGGGTAATAAAGTGAATACACATGTTTTCATTATAATCATCAATTTCAATCTTTTAAGTAAGCTACCCCCTAATAAATAATGGTAGGTTGTGGTTTTTTTTTTTGCTTTTCTTTAAAGATTCAAAGTAACTACGGTATTGCAATTTATATAGTAAATACATTAAAAATGCAACAAAACAATACTTGGATTTTTATATGTAATAACTGACTTGTTTACTTCGATGTTTAACGGATGTTCTTTTTAAAATATATAATTATAACACATTTAAGTTGTGACTTTGTTGTTTTGTCACGTATTTCAGATATTTAAAAAATACCATTCTCCCATTCTCGACAAAATTCAAGCTTGATTGATATTTTGGTATAGTAATTGATTGATATTTTGTTTCATAGTAATTGATTGATACTTTGTTTCATAGTAATTGATTGATACTTTGTTTCATAGTAATTGATTGATACTTTGTTTCATAGTAATTGATTGATTCTTTGCATAGTGATTGATTGATATTTTGTTTCATAGTAATTGATTGATACATTGTTTCATAGTAATTGATTGATACTTCGTTCATAGTAATTGATTGGTGATTTTGTTTCTCGTAAATTGATCAAACTTTATACCTGATAAATTGTCGGAAAACTTTGCATCAGACAAATATACAATATAACGCCGAAGGTAGCACTTTTACGAGATAGAGAGATATTTTCAACAATATCAATATGTCCTATCGTGAGAATGATGCATACGTAACGCAACCATATAACACTTTCGCAAATTAATGAGTAGCGACCGGGTTGATACATATTCGTGCGAAGATAGATACATTTCAGGTAGTTACACAGAAAAATAGATGTGTCAGTATATACGAGGGGTGATCCAAAAGTAATAAAAATTTTGCTATAATTTCGACACAAATCAAACTAGTACAAAATAATCCTTATTGTTTTCAAAAGTAAACAGTTCCCATACATACATGACCAATCTTTGTATAATCCGTTGACAAATAACATTTCTGGGAGATCATGAAAACTGTAAGTACAGTTGGGGCTGGCCGCGGTGGTATCATCACTCTGACGTCGCCGTTTGAATGAAAACGTGTAGGTCTGAACACGGGAATAAACATTTAAATAACAGTTAAATCAACTCAATTGTTGCATCAGTTTCCTCAGAAACCATTGCTTAAAGATAATCCATAACATTTGCTCACCGAAATGCATAACATGTGATAGCCCTCGTTATTGACAGAGCTATCGCGGAACGACTGGAGACCCGAAATACTGACAAACCTGGTTGATTTTAAAATGACTCGGGTCAAATGTCTGAAGCACCCTGCATCAAGCGTGTTCTTATTTTTATTGACCGTGGATTCATGACTACTACATTCAACGAGTGCACTCTAGAATATATATATAAGGTTCCTCCGTGTTGGTCCACATAACCAGTTTCGATATATATATACCAGCGCATGAACACTCACGAACTTTGTTTTGTTTCTAGATTTTAGTTCAGTGGACCAAATGATTTATGCTCTGGTTCGTGGTCATTTAATTTACACTTTTTGATATTTTGAGAAGGACATTTTAGTTCACATATTACTGACACAAGCTAGTTACGACATTATGTCAATATGTGAAGATTACGAAAAATGTACAGGGTGATCTGAAACATACTCTGTTCAGAAATGCATACTTGAACCTTTTCTCATAGACTTGCTCTTTTAGGGTCTAGTCTGGTATAAACTGCCCATTGCCTTCTTGTGTCAGGCATACGTAAATGATAGTGGCGCCCTTCCGAAATATTTAGGTCAAAGGGAAGCATTTCGGATCGGGCAGACAAATTTGTTGAGGAAATTTCAGATGAATTCACAAGACTGAAGTTGTCTCCCATCGGCCAATACTTATTTTGTTGAAAATTGAAAGGGTGTTTTACGCTCTGACTTATTTTTAAACTAAACATTGTTTACTTTTATCTATATTGACACATTAAGAGCCAATTTAAGAACAACATATATTTTTTGAAATTGAAATTAAAATTCACTGCATGAAAAGGGTGACCTCTGATTTGACGTCATAGCTCAATAAAGGAAGGTCCACATGAGAGTTGTTTGTGATTTTATATTAGTTTTAAGAATGAACATACATTTTATATAGGGCTCTGGGTTATTTGGATTATTTGGGAAAGAGCCATATCACACCATACTATAATTGTATGGAAAATGAATTGCGGCCATCTGACCAGAAATCAAAAGGCTACAGAGAAAAAAATTGGACCAGCAGGTTAATCTTTCCAATTCTGAATGTAGTTTGAATGGTTTTTTATGTATTGATTCCTAATATCAAGTTTGTAATGATCGACTGTAGAGTGTACGTAAATCAGATACATAATTATATATTTACTATACATGCGTATTTATATCTAAGCGTAGGTGACCATTCTAGTCGCCATAATTGGTTCTATAGTACTCCGGGCACCAGACTTGTCGCAATCATTGGTTCATGCCAGACGTACTAATTTACTAAAGTACGCTGGGTACCAGACTAATAAAGGGTCTAGCTTTGGAAGCTAAGAAACTTAAATAATCATTGGGAATTAAAATGATTGTAGATGATTATCATTCAGACTATCAGACAGACAGGCAGACAAACAGACAAACAGACAAACAGACAGACAGAGACAGACACAGTGAGACAGCAGACATAGATAGAGTGACAGAAATATAGTCAGACAGACATATAGTCAGACAGACAGACAGACAGACAAACAGTCAGACAGACAGACAGACAGACAGACAGACAGACAGACAGACAGACAGACAGACAGACAGACAGACAGACAGACAGACAGACAGACAGACAGACAGACAGACAGACAGACAGACAGACAGACAGACAGACAGACAGACGGACGGACGGACGGACGGACGGACGGACGGACGGACGGACGGACGGACGGACGGACGGACGGACGGACGGACGGACGGACGGACGGACGGACGGACGGACGGACGGACGGACGGACGGACGGACGGACGGGCGGGCGGGCGGGCGGGCGGGCGGACGGACGGACGGACGGACGGACGGACGGACGGACGGACAGACAGACAGACAGACAGACAGACAGACAGACAGACAGACAGACAGACAGACAGACAGACAGACAGACAGACAGACAGACAGACAGACAGACAGACAGACAGACAGACAGACAGACAGACAGACTAGAATATAACAAATGTACTCACCCATCATCTGAAAAATAGAACAAAATATATGACGTTTTCAAATTATAAAAGACAACGAGTGTTTCATGTGAAATACGGGAATATCATTGCCATAGCTTTGAAATGTAACTGCTTTAAAAAATGAGTCAAAGCAAAGGTATCGAAGGAACTGAAATGCTTAAGTGTAAATTGGTTAGCTTGGTGTACTTGAAATCGGGCGCCTCTATAGCTGAATTAATGTTGCGTAAAACACCAAAAGAAATAACTGCAAACGTAAAGGTCTATATCCTGTATCTATCTCAGTAATGACGTTTACCGTTTGTTTTATGGCGCCATACATTCTTAACAACGTTTCCTGGGTTAGTTATCAGTACATCTCGTCCATTTGTTCTGTTTCAAGAACATATGTAAAGCAGTATGTAGACCCTAAGCAGTTTGTTTGCTTTTTAACGCAGCTTTCAACAGTTGTTCAGATATATTAAGGCTTTTCCTGGGTAAGTTATCAGTACTTCTAGTCCATTTATTCTGAAATCACCGAATCAGTTGTAATGCTAACCCCCTTAATCCCGAGAGATTAAGAGGGGACGAAGCCATTACTTCCATTTCAACAGGTGTGTTGTTAATCTAAGAGTTACCGCCTGTAGAGCGGGAGAAAAGGATTCGATCCGTGATATGGTCATGCTAAAACTATGGAAATAATTGATATACATGTGTGTTGTTAATCTAAGAGTTACCGCCCATAGAGCGGGAGAAAACGGTTCGATCCCTGGTATGGTCATGCTAAAACTATAGAAATAATTGATATACATGTGTGTTGGTAATCTAAGAGTTACCGCCTATAGAGCGGGAGAAAACGGTTCGATCCCTGGTATGGTCATGCTAAAACTATAGAAATAATTGATATACATGTGTGTTGGTAATCTAAGAGTTACCGCCCATAGAGCGGGAGAAAACGGTTCGATCCCTGGTATGGTCATGCTAAAACTATGGAAATAATTGATATACATGTGTGTTGGTAATCTAAGAGTTACCGCCCATAGAGCGAGAGAAAACGGTTCGATATCTGGTATGGTCATGCTAAAAGTATAGAAATAATTGATATACATGTGTGTTGTTAATCTAAGAGTTACCGCCTATAGAGCGGGAGAAAACGGTTCGATCCCTGGTATGGTCATGCTAAAACTATAGAAATAATTGATATATATGTGTTTAACTCTTTCATAACACAAAGTCGAGCACGGATAACGTTTTCAGAGTTTTATAGTTTCGAGCCCGCGAAAGTTCATTCGGTAACGATTTGGTCTTTCAATCCAGGGGTTGTGAGGTCGAACCCAAGCTCGGTCAAGTCCTCCACCAATGGGCTAACATTCCATGTGGAAAAACAGACAGGAACTTTCGTTATGAGCTGTCTCACCTGAATCTACATTGCTTGCACAAATCTTTATTTTCCTTTGGCAGCGAAAGAGTTGACGCATTTTGCAACACTATTCCATTTATAGCACGGCGGTTAGCTGCCAAAACGTGTTTATCCTTGATGTCTGTCTTTTTATCTTTTTTAATTGGAGTTTTACGCCGTTTTCAACATTATGTCAGTTATATCACGGCGACATTTCACTTGTGCATGATCCCTGGGTAAACAAACAATGATTAGGCTAGGAAATGTGCTTTGCCAAAGGGCACTCCACCATGACCGCCGCGTTGCGACTCTGGGTCGAGCCCGGGCCGCCCTGTTCCCGACGCTAACCGCTCGGCCACGGCAGCACCAGTACTCCACATATTATTTTACCTTCGCAAATGTATTTATTATAGTCCAATGGTGAAAGAAGAATGACGTTAGCCACAATAAGCCTACTTTTGTCAGTCATCGGAGTGAACTAATGGTTGAGCCGCGGTTCAATCTCACGACACCTTGTTCGATAGCCCCCACCATTACTGCGGATATACAATAACCATACTTTTAAACAATGCATAATGGTATAAGATAAGTATATCTACTTACATGTACATATTCCCACTGTCAACGAGGGTAAAACAATGAAATGTAGAAGAGTCACCAAATATTGCGTAGTTATTTTCCAGGTGATACGGTCTGTCAGGCCCTAATATATGACTTGGTGATACTGAACAGTATACTCCAAATATATCCTCCAATGAAACAGGTTTACTATTGACATACTGGCAATTATCAGTGAAGCGTATGCTTGTTGTAGCGCTTTCAACCGTGAGATTTTGCAAATGAAAATATAAATAAATACGATATTCATTTGACCGTCTGGCCAGGCTCTATACCACTGGCTGTTCCTGTCCACTTTTGTCTTTAAATATCTAAGTACAATGGTGGAAACCTCCATATTAATACAAAAGAGTTAAACAGAAACGGTATATGTGTGTTAATGATACTGATAACCCTTATCTGCTCTAGACGATATTTTCTTTGCCAAAACTATAACACACTTTATTCAATAAACATATAATCATTCAGAGAGGTTTTCAATAGTTTTGCCTAAGTGTTGTCATAGTATTCTGCTTCAAGCATGTTTTATGTTGTAAAGTTTAAAAGCGTTCGAAATCAGACCATGTTTTTTCCTGTTTATAAATAGTAGTTGTGAGTATCTTGCCCCTACCATTACAGTATAGGGTCAGGCATACACAACTAATGTCGGCCCCCTTTGGAAGTGGTGTAGCAAGCAAAAAGGTATAGAGTCTGCATGTACTTGGACCAACCAGTTAACCTTTCGAACTCTATGTGTAAATAGTACACCGTAACGTTTACAAGGATCAGTTGTATATTTACTATGTATGCGATAGCGATATATAAGGAGTGGTGGCCAATCTATTCGCGAGTATTGGTGTATGCCAGACGTACATGTACTTATTTACTATAATACGCCGGGTACCATACTATATCAATGGTAGAAGCTGCTACCTCTTCCACTTCTTGCTCAATGCGTGTATATATACAGTTTCTGGTAACCCGGGTTTCATCGTGATATAACAGAGATACTTTTGGAAAATGGCGTAAATCGCCATTAAAATAAATTATTATAAACACGTCGTTGCACACTTTAACTTCATATACATGCATAGGTCTGAATTAAATGCGGAAGTTTATTTGAAATTGTTGATGGAGTTACAACAATAAAGGAATAGCAATACGTTCAGTTAATGTTTACGTTTCATAATGGTTAAGAATGCACCAATCAAATTATAACTACTTTGATCTTGGCATGCTATCGTTCGCAAACGTTGCAAGCTGACATAACGCGTTATCGTTTAAAGCCTAGTTATTGATATAACTGTGGGTCTATAGTAAGGTCTAGCTTTCATGCTTTCAAGAACAGCCTCGGTAGTACAGTCGTAGAGCAGGAGGTCTCGGGTTTGATCCCCAAACCGGGTCATACCAATGACTTAGTAGTAATGGCTTTCCCTCCTTGGAGCTCAGGGTAGTGGAGTTTGCATTACGACTGATTCGCTTGTGTCAGGTTAGATGGACCTATAGTACTGGTAACTTACCCAGGAAACTACATGATATGAAGGTAAGCTTGTTGAAGACAAACAAGGTAAATTCCTACTTTCTTGACTTCTCCAAACTCTAGACAGAGAGAGAGCACAACGTAGAACATAATCAGATCGATTATGGTATACGGTAATGACACTTTCTTACCTAGTATTTTGTGTGACTTTCAACGATTGAAAAATGCTAGATAAGAAAGTGTCTTACTTTATATCGATGATAACAAACGGTCTTGCTATGTTCAAAGCTACACACGAAATGGACGCATCTGCTGCAGAAACTTGAAGAAAAAAAAACAAGTTTGAAATGAAGCAAGTTCTCCTTTTCCTACAACATTTTCAACTTTGTTGCAACATTATACTTAATTTGATCTTCAGATTTCACACTTCTCCTTTCAGATATCTTCAAAAAAATAATTAAAGATCGAGTCAATTCGACACTTCACGGAAAAGAGCGAGTTTACACGAGGTCAAACAAAATTCCGATTTTCGACTTCGAGATTGCACAATTTTCTTTTTGTTTTCTAAGGAATGAATCTTGTATTACGGACACAAACACTGAACGTTCGTGACGTTGCGCCCAGCAAATATCCATGTCAGTGTGCGCCTCCACTCAGTCTGTTCTTGTGCGCTCCAGGTTGAAAACAAGCATATTTGAAGTTGGAATTGATTATACAAGTTAGTATTCTGAACTTCAGTGACATTTAGTGTTAACCCTTTAGTCATCGAAGGTCCGTTGTCGTGTGACGTGTTTGATATTTGGGAACCCGGATGTATTATTTGTATAACTTGGTTAGTCGCTCAGGTGTTACATTCGTGGTAAAACCAATGAAGATAAACAGTTATTTTTAGTCAGATTTCCCACTTACGTGTTTTGATTCATTGGGTTTTAATGACGTTTACATTCATCTCACGGCGGTCAGATCACCTACCTGCTTTTTTACCTGGCTTTCTCACACAAGTACTTCACACAACAAGTAACTGAATGTCTTTCCCCATAAGCTGTTAGCCCATTGGTAGAAATGAATGATACTTGTCACATTGCCTTTTGTCAAGAATGTTGGCAAAACTGCGGTTCAAACATTTTTTCAGATTGTGCTACCGGGGATCAGCTACAAGTACATGTATACAGGCTCGTAGATAAGAGGGATAAGACCCCCCCCCCCCCCCCCCCCCCCCCCGTCAAATGTCAAATGTACACATGTTACATAGAACAATGAACGTCTTCAACATTCTAGCTAATAACCCATTGAAGTTTTAAATGGCACATATAAAACACAGACATATTATGAAAGCTTTAACAATAGATGCATGCAATCAAAGTGCCGAAGGTAATACAGATGTGAGTGTCTCAATTCAAGATGGGTTTGGCTATCAGCTACTTAAAACAGCCATGAAACAAGTGTGGAATGTTGCAAACTCAAATTGCAAAGCAAAAGTCACGGCGTTCTAGTGATACTGCTAGTTGACTGGACAATTGATTTGTTTTCCGTTGGAAGTACGCCTGTTTACTACCGGAAACGTAAAATAAGAGGCCCATTAGGGTCAGTATCACTTTACTGAACTGAGTAGATAGTTCTGAGTATGTTTTGTTTTAAAATAATTGGCTGTAGCACAAGTGGTTTTCACACAGCATGAGTCCATTTCAATGCATATCATCTACAGGTTACAGGCAACTTTCTGAGCAAGTTTTGTAAATATCTAGTGGAAAATATGACCTGCATATTTATATCAAGCTTTAATATACATTTATTTAAAAAGCAAATACACATATCTCTCCTTTTTAAAAATCAATGACGAAAACATACTTTTTGTGACCTTTAACTTTGATGTATTGACTCCAAACACGATCGGAGTCATCTGTGTTATAAACTAATAAGCATAAGTAGAGTGTAGAATGTGACTGGTCATTCGAATTTATGGTAGTTAAACGGAAACAAAGTGACCTTTACCCACAATATAGTTACATGTATGTAAGGCATTCTGCATGGGTCTAGAACATTTAAAGAAATTTCAGTGTCGGACTATAAGAGGATGATGCTTGCTGTGAAGTTAGCTCCCAAATTGACCCTACGGTAACAGAGGAGAAGATGTTGACGGATGCCGGACAAAGGGCATTCACAATAATTAACATAGAGCACTTCGTGCTCCGGTGAGCTAAAGAAATAACACATGTTTGACCCCGAAACCCGTTTGACATGTTGAAGTACTTTATTTATGGAATGTATGTGCATACTTAAAAATCAACTAACAAACTAAGAGGCATAAGAGGGCCATATTGCTCGACTAGCATTATGCAAATATTAAATCACTTTTGCTATATAACGCAAAACAGTCCCGCCCGAAAGCGGCCATGTTTTTCGACCAATCAACATGACTTGAAGGACTATGTCATTAAACAGTTACAATTATTAAATGTTAATAAATCCAATTGGCTTGATGACATTGGGCCAAACTTTCTGACAGATTAGTGCTTAAGTCATCTCTAAACCGTTAACTTAAATTTTGAAAAAGCAAAAGTAATCCCAATATTAAAAAAGGGACAAAGGCTGACATCAATAACTACCTCCCACTATCGATCCTACCAGTCTTATGAAAAGTCCTAGAACAAGGACTAAAAGTAAGTGATCATTTAAAAATATTGCTTGGACAAAATTCTTTATAAAAAAACAATCTGGATTTCGAACAAATCACTCTTGTGAGACAGCACTTACTGCTCTTGTTGATTCTTGGAGTGATGCAATAAACAAAAAACTAATAAATAACTCTCTTCTCCTTGAGACAATGACCGAATACAAAAAGCCAAACACTGAGATGGTTTCAATCATATCTTTCCAACAATCGCAAAAAGTGTCCTTTGCCATCTTCCTTTACATTAATGACTTTCCTCTGCACCTTAATACGACACACCACTAAGTGCAACAGGCCAGTCAGTTAGAGAAGTATTCCAATCCCTTCAAAACGGACAAGAAATAATAAGTTACTGGTGTAGACGAAACTCAATAATGCCAAACCCCCCAAAAAATAAGGCTATGTTTTTTTCCCCATCTAATAACCATGACAATGATAAAAACAATCTACTTTTCTGCTCTCAAACTATATCTTTCTGTGAAATTGAGTTCCTGTTGACCTTAGACTAAAATGGAGGACGACACAAGTTGAGCGCGTATTTCAAAAAAGCAATTCTTTACTATATCTACTGCTAAGGATAAGAAGCTATTTAAATATTCATATAAGAAACCTGTTCTAAAATGCATACATCCTCCCCCATTCAGACTTGTACAATTTTGGGTAATTACAGTGACAACCTATTAAACACTATATATAGATTTAAAAAAAAGAGTAGCTCGAATAAACCTTGACAGACCTTATGACACACCAATTTATAATCTCTTTAAACTTCTAAATTGGATGAAATTCAATTTACGATCATATGATCAACATATGTTATACATTAAAAAGCCTAGAATTAAATTGTGTAGAAAATCTCTGTCATATTCTGGTCTAAAACTGTGGAAGACTACTTTACATGTAAGATCCTCCGACACATTAAACAAATTTAAAACTGCATACTTAAGTTGTTGGTACTCAAGTGGGAAGGATATTATTTCAGTGTGAATCATGTATATGTTCATTCTAACATCTTAAACTGTAAATTACTCCACACTTTTTATCCATTTAGTTTGATTTGTTGTCTCTATATCCATTTACATGTTGTTTTGGTTTCATCATTTGTTTGTTCGCCATTTATATGTATGTATAGTTAGATGATTGTTATAATTGTCTTAATGCAAATTGTCTAAAGACTCACATGGAAGACATTGTAAACCAAAATATGCTACCTATATATATAAAGTCTTTATTATTATTATTATTATTATTATTTTTATTATTATTATTATATGATAAAGGGTCATCCTAGGAACATTTCTAAAAAAGAATTTTGCTTCATGCTTTCTGAGAAGATTATTAATGTTTACATTTTAACCATATAAAGCAATACAGACCCCAAGGTGGCCATGTTTTTTAACAAATCAATATGGTTTGAAGGAATCTCATATAGGTTCACCCAATGCACATTTCTACATAATTGCTGGAAAATCGGCCATCTAAAATTAATTTAGACGAAGACATTGACATTTTTCAAAAGGATCAAATATTATCAAAAAGTGTTATCTTCTCAAATATTATTATCTATAAGTGTTGCATTTGAAGGTTTAAACTTTCATGAAAAACGTTGTTATCACCTCGGGAAAAGGGATACACCAGTACGCAGGCACGTGTCCAAACAACATCATCGCTCTAGCGACTTCATTTCATATCCGATTGTTATGAAAGTAAATAGATATGTTTACATGCATCGCTTCTTGTAAAGGTTAGCATTTCTCAGACCTTAGTTAAAGTTCAAGGTCACATAGACCATATTCGTCTAAACAATATACGAAATTACGTAATCGCTAGTGCTTTAGTTTATGGACGTCATACAAAGATTAAGTTTCAAGACAGTTTGGAGGGGTTTGTGATTTACCTAGTCTGATCAAAGGTCAAGTTCACAGTAACTATAATACATTTGTAATTTACAACTTGATCACCCCAGCACTGTCATATGTGGACAAAATAATGGCATACTTCATACACAGGTTCAGTATGAATATGTCTCAGACGAGTCCGTGTTTACCAAACACGGTCAAGGGAAAAGTTCACAGTGACTATCATATATCTGTAAAAAACGACAATGTGCGTGGATTTGCTCTTGTTAGATTGATTTCCATATGATCAATAATTGTTTAGTTTCACATGCTTCACATTTAGTTCCTTATTCCTTTTACCCTGATATAAACTTACATTACCTAAAGACGAACAGTCTAAACTCGTGCGAGAATATATGAACCGTTCCACGAGAAAACCAACATTGTTGACTCTGCGTAATGTATCGACCCGGATCAGCCCAATCATGCCGAGCAGGCTAACCCGGATAAACACTTTTCGCCTCCTGTGGATCCACTGTTCAGGAATGATTACGCTATACCTTTATCCCGTGAGACAGAATGTGTCGGCCCGAATTAGCCTGCGCAGGCTTATCTGGGTCGATATATTATGCAGAGTCCATAATGTTGGTTTCACTCAGTCGTGATGCGACGGTCATGGTGCAGTGCCCTTTTGCAAAGCACATTACCTAGCCTAGAACTAATACTGAATATTATTAAAGCCATGGTATGTGACTTGGTTGGGCATTCTTAATGTTTCTAGGAACATGTGTACCAAGTTTCATTTGAAAATGCTGAACGGATTTTGAGTAATGAGGTAAGGTTAAGGTTTTGTGACGACGCAGACGCGAAGAGTATCACAATAGCCCGATTTTTTTCTTCCCACTCTCTCTCTCTCTCTCTCTCTCTCTCTCTCTCTCTCTCTCTCTCTCTCTCTCTCTCTCTCTCTCTTTCTCTATATATATATATCTCCCTCTCTCCCTCTCTCTCTCTCTCTCTCTCTCTCTCTCTCTCTCTCACTCTCTCTCTATCTCATATCTCCCCCTCTCTCTATCTCCCCCTCTCTCTCTCTCTCTCTCCCCTCTCTCTCTATCTCCATCTATCTCTCCCTCTCTCTCCCTGTCTCTCTCTCGCTATGTCTCTCTCTCTCTGTTTACTGTTTTTGTTGTTTTTCCGTACAAATTTGGCATCAAAGAGTAAGCGAAGATAATTATAAAACAAGAGCGCCGCGGAGCGAACGCCAACGCTTGTCTGTTCTTTCAAAGTCGATAATGGGCCATATCTTAATACATATTAAATCTTTAGTGATGTCCATTGCTATACATGTATGTATCGTCTATGGCAATGTGTGTATCAAGTTTCACTTGAATATCTTCTAGTTATATCTAGAGTAATGCTCCTTGCTACACATGTGCATATTGTCTCTGGCAATGTATGTACCAAGTTTCATTCGATTATCTCGAACAGTTTTTGAGTTATGGACCAAGGTTAAAGTTTTTGCATTTTTTGCATTTTTTTGCACGACGACTCCAAAGACGAGCGCGCCGACGACAACGACGACGCCAAGGCTATGACAATAGCTCGACTTTTTTTCTTCGGAAACAGACGCGCTAATAAGTGTTTCAGGTGCATTTTCAGTAACTGTGGGGCCAATCCAGGACGAGTCACTTTAAATCCGTTGTTTTGTCAAATTCTATATTGAAAAAGGGACCGTTCCGTCATAAATTGGTAGTTTGTTACCAAAGTCCAACTGTATTTTATGGTAACAATAAGATAGAGTTATCGCACGGACAACAAATTCCAACTGACATAATGACATATACCGACCGACATGCTCATCTACATACTTTGTTTTGTGGGGGTATACAACTGCCAAAACAACGATGTTAGTCAATATGTCAGGTTTACGTAATTATAGTTTGACATTTCTTTAAAGTATAAAACTGCGCCTTTGTTGTGTAGTCTTGCTGTGTTTGCCGTTGTCTCAGGCTTTTCAAAAAGGTCAAGTGTGACATTTAGAAAATTCAGATTTGGAAAGTACATGTACAGAATATTTTCAAACATCAAGGTGTCATATATTGGCGTCTATGTCAAATGCGGACAAACCGACTCGTATATGCGGGAGGTTACTAAGTATAATATAAATAGACTGGACAGGATAAACTCTACTAATCACATTATAACGGAACATTTGGAATGTTTTCGAGAAAATCCTTCGATAAGTTTAATACACTTTATCAAATGTCATGGCTGTACTGTTAGATACAGGAAGGTATAACATGACCCATGTGGCTATATTTACAGCAGTTGATAATTGTTTGTCCATTTATACCATCTGATACACCAGTTTCTTGTGCTGTTATGATAACTCAATTCAGTCGGGAGTTATTTTGTCTATTTAACACCGTTGCATTCGAAATTATTTTTTAAGTCTTGGAAAATGTTGAAATAAACATTCTTTTCTTTTTAGAGCCATGTCAGATGGTCTGTTTATTAATCAGAATGTGAACATTGTATAACATATTAAAACGTATGTGTACATTTAAAAAACATAGAAACATTTTAAATAATTGTTAGCAATCTGCTTTATCGCTTTAAATTTAGTTTTCCTTCAATTCAATTCAATACAAAATCAAATAAAACTCTTTATTTCCTCCTATTACACAACCTATAATATGATACGTTTGGAAGAAAATACATACAAACACACGCACGCACACACACGCACACACACGCACACACACACACACATACCTGTTTATAGTATATAGAGAGGTATATGACGGAACACCCACATATCGAGGTATATCATTTCTAGTTGAGTTACAGACTTGAAAATTCATACACATGAACAGTTTTACCTGTGGATTATGCCCATCAGGTTGAAATCAAAGAATTAGCCTTATTTCTGGCATTGAACTTTTATAGTCATACCGAGGTATGAATAATTAAGTAGGCCAATACCATATATGGACATTACACACACAAGTGCATTTAGAGGTATGTATGTTAATTGTGTGATTATTACCGAGGTACTTTTTTCTGTATACTATGGATAAATCCATAATTCATTCTCCCAGGTAAAAACCATCCGCCGTTTAAATGATTAGTCATACGACTCAATATGACTTACGACCAACTTGAAACATTAGATTATGCCACTCACTACTGAAATTTAAAGAAACAAGACCTCGGGCTGAGGGTGTCTCGCCCTTCTAAGAAAATCAGATATTAAATGGTATCACTATGCAAAAAGAAAGTAAAGTTGATAAATGTGAAAAAGTAAGTGTCTGTCAATGCATTGTTATCAACATGTCATGATAAATAATAAACTCACTACATGTGTATATATCTTAATATATTTATTCACACATGAAGTAAAGAGTGATCAATAATACTACATTAAATTGTAAATAATTGCAATCTCTGACAAAGTTTCAGAAAAATTCAAGCAGGGGTTGCTGAGATATAAGAAAAGGTTAAGTTTTGAGGTTAAGTTACTTAACAAAGGTCAAGTTCTGCACAATTATGACATTGACCCTGAACATTTTGACGTTGACAGATGTCCCATGACCAAACAATACATCTGACAAAGTTTCAGATAAATTCAAGCAGAGGTTGCTCAGATATAAGAAAGGTTAAGTTTTGAGGTTAATTTACCTAACAAAGGTCAAGTTCTGTACAATTATGACCTTGACCCTGAAAATTTTGACGTTGACAGATGTCCCATGACCAAACAATACATCTGACAAAGTTTCAGAAAAACTCCAGCAGGGGTTGCTGAGATATAAGAAAGGGTCAAGTTCTGCACAATTATGACCTTCACCCTGAAAATTATGACGTTGACAGATGTATCATGACCAAACAATACATCTGACAATGTTTCAGAAAAATTCAAGCAGGGGTTGCTGAGATATAAGAAAGGTTAAGTTTTGAGGTTAAGTTACCTAACAAAGGTCAAGTTCTGCACAATTATGACCTTGACCCTGAAAATTTTGACGTTGACAGATGTCCCATGACCAAATAATACATCTGAAAAAGTTTCAGAAAAATTCAAGGAGAGGTTGCCGAGATATAAGAAAGGTTAAGTTTTGAGGTTAAGTTACCTAACAAAGGTCAAGTTCTGCATAATTATGACACTGACCCTGAAAATGTTGACGTTGACAGAAGTTCCATGACCAAACAATACATCTGACAAAGTTTCAGAAAAATTCAAGCAGAGGTTGCTTAGATATAAGAAAGGTTAAGTTTTGAGGTTAAGTTACCTAACAAAGGTCAAGTTCTGCACAATTATGACCTTGACCATGAAAATGTTGACGTTGGCAGATGTCCCATGACCAAACAATACATCTGACAAATTATGACCTTGACCCTGAAAATGCAAACAATACAGCTAACAAAGTTTCAGAAAAATTCAAGTAGGGGTTGCCGAGATATAGCTATTTGTAAAAGCGGCCGTCGTCGCCGGAAAAGTGACTGCTATGTCTCACTCTACTATCGTGGGCGAGACAAAAAGGCCATAACTTTGTCAAAATACATGTCAGAGTTATGGAACTTGGTCTGTAAATCCGTCTTAACACCTCAAATAAATGTATGAAGTTTCAACTCAATGCCCCGGGTGGTTTCAAAGAAAAAAGCAAAACACGAAACTTTAACGTGAAAGTTTTAAGTTAAAAAGGGCCATAATGCAAATCAGAGTTACGGAACTAGGCCTGGAACTGCGACTTAACACCCTTAAGGCATGTGTAAAGTTTCAACTAAATATCCCTAGTGATTTCAGAGAAAAAGACAAAACACTAAACTTTAACATTGACGCCGCCAGACAAGCTACGCCTTAGTCCCCCTGCTCCTAAAGTCGCAGGCGAGACAAAAATAATCTTTCCGATGCAAAGTCTTGTTAAAATTGACGCATTGGGATTGGAGATGTTTAAAGTCCTTGTTGACAACCGACAACGATCGGCGAGTACAGAAAAGCCCAACTCCGGCACTTTGTGCTCACTTGAGTTAAAACTGGTCTTATATTAGTGTTCTTTAACTCTTCAACACCTAAAACAAATTTGCAGCAGACGACTTTTCAAACATGAACAAAATCTGAAATTTCTCGAAACATTAAAATATTTCTATCAAATAATGTTGAAAATATTGTAGCCAAAGGAAATATTGCCCAATTTGAGCAATATTTCCTTCGACCACAATATTTTCAAATGTCGTCTGCTACAATGACGACTATATGCGTCTTCAGGTGTTGAAGGGTTAACATCGTATCATTTCATCAACATTTCTGGACTAAAGAACATGCCATTACATCATATATTCTATAGGGATGTACTGTATGAGCTTTTCTTTACATCTGGGATAAAATTGTCCAACGATTATTCATGGTTTATGACAACTAAATATATAGATAAAAGCAAAACACATACAAAATGTTCAATTTTATTCTGACCAAAAGTATCAACATGTTACAGAACTGTTTAACCCATTAAAACATAAGATTCTGGACTCTTCAAAACTGAAAGGATCTGAAGACGACAAATTCATACTTGATCTTACAGGGTAGAAAAAACATTGAGTGAAATAAAGAAATTGCTCATGTGAGCAATTTCTTCTTTTCACACATTTTGTTCATAAGTATTTTACAGAATAGTATTTCGTTATTTTAATAGAGCATCTTTCCTTACTTTTGAGTTCAATGACATACTGTTTATTTGTAATAGCTCCGACTCGTTTTTGTGTTTTCTGAGATGTTTTGTTAGATTCGTATAACCTTTTAGACAGTGGAGTGTAGATTTTGAACGTCCACGTAAAAACAATCGCACCTGAAGTTATTACATAAGGGGATGATACCACGTCAGACCTGTCAAATTCTGCCATTAAAAACAAAGAAACATGTGTTGAAGTGTTACAGAATGCACATAGCATGAACGAAACAAATATCGATATGTCTAATATTCTGGAAACTGAGCTAGAAACGGGCACCGTTCCAGGTGACGATACAAAGACATTTTTCTATACCAATAACAGAAAGGTTAAAGAGAAAAGAGATCAAGAAACGGGAGAACAAATTGCAACTTCAAATGACTACGGATATCCAGCGAACGTTGGTATGAGTGAAGAAGCGATGATCGAAAACTGGAGCACAGACGAGGACACAAGCTCTGAAGCGATGCAAAGCGATTTTAGTACACCAGAGGAAACTGAGT
Source organism: Serripes groenlandicus (assembly GCA_031761405.1). Lineage (NCBI taxonomy): Eukaryota > Metazoa > Mollusca > Bivalvia > Cardiida > Cardiidae > Serripes > Serripes groenlandicus. The sequence continues at coordinate 96,880 of JASEVX010000285.1, forward strand.
CAGGATATAGTTACGGACTAAAACTTACAGACCGGGATTCCAACATCAAGCACACAAGTGATTCTAACAGTTACACACAAGTACTCCCAAACTCAAAAGAAGATGACTTAGTTGAAGGAATCTCTAGTATGAAAGAGAAACGTAATGTAAATTTGGACAGGTTTCAGGCTGAAAGATGTATTGATTTGGTTATTAACCTTGCTGAAAAGCATACCGATTCTGAAGCTCGAAGGCTTGCAGATTTATATCAAGATACAGAGTCAGAAGGTCCTACCGTCGTCAAGAAAAACAGAATTGACGGAACTGGTGAACATCTGAGAAAACATCTAGCTAAAGATAAGACGGAACGAAGCAATTGGAGACATTTATTCAAACCATCATATCTGCCATTGATCATGGCCCCATCTAGTGTATCAAATGCACAGAGTAGGTCGGTCAAAGACAAAAATTCGTCATTGAATCATAGCCAGCGATCCGTGAAGAATCCGTTCATTATACAGAACCCGTGTAGGCGGACAACATCTGATGGTTTTTGTCAGTGTCAGAAGTGTGCGCCATATGATCAAGAGGAAGCAACTGCAATGAATCTGTGTGTTACTGATAATAGAAAACAGGTAGGCAGTGCTCTAGATAAGGCAGAGGTCCAGGTAAGAAGGGAGGTTTGCAGCTCTTTTCCCCACAATATCTATCTTATTGTCCAACCTAACCCTATGTTGTAGGTACTCAAAAGAATCGTCTCACGATTCTTTTGAGTACCTACAACATAGGGTTAGCGGATAAAAAAAGGATTTTGCTGATGATCAGTGATCCCCATAATATCAACATAGGGTTAGCGGATAAAAAAAGGATTTTGCTGATGATCAGTGATCCCCATAATATCTCTTAGGGATTGTCTGTCACACTTTTTCGTCACACTTTCAATGAGCAGGTGCAGGTGACACATGTGCTCAGCGGAGCACTCCATTCTAGTTTTTCAACCAAACCCTATGTTGTAGGTACTCATTGAGACGATTCTATTGAGTACCTACAACAAAGGGTTAGCAGATAAAATCAGGACTTTAGGACAAGAAAAACGCTCCTTATCTAGAGCTCTAATAAGGGCAATTCTGCATGTCCAAAAATCCTTATTTGACCATCTATTGATTGATTGATTGATTGGGGTTTAACGCCGTTTTTGACAAATTCTCAGTTATATCACGGCGGCCAGTTCACCTACTCATGCATTTCCTGCTTTTCTCACACAAGTACTCCACACAACAAACTTCCCAAGCAACTGGCTGCTTTTCCACATAGACTTAGCCCATTGGTGGAAGACGAATAACGCATTGACTTTTGTCAATATCGTCGGAAAGAAAGTTGGCCAAGCCGGGATTTGAACTCACAACCCCTGGATTGACAGCCCGCGGTGCTACCGATGAGCTACCGGGGCTCGGCTATTTGACCATTTAAAAGCCAATGTTGTGTGAGTACTCAAGAGAATAATTATTCTACATGAGATGATTATTTTGAATACACACATCATTCATTGGGTTTGGTTGGATAATTAGAGAGATATTGTGGGAGGGAAAGAAGCTGTATATAGGTAAATGGGGTGCAGAGACTATGAAAACATCTTGGCAATGTTGATTGGTTGTTTGGAATTTTACGTCGCTTTCCTGGCTAGGTTACCAGTACTATGTTTGGGGTTTTACGCCGCTTTCAACAATTGTTCAGTTATATCCACTGCATTTCCTGGCTAGGTTACCAGTACAACTAGTCCATTTATCCTGACATCAGCAAGTCAGTTGTAATGCTAACTCCGCACCTCCGAAATTCTCTTGAGAAGAACCCAAAACAGTCCTCACAAGGGAGGTAATCATCAGCTGAATGTTCGTCTCCTTCTTTTCGTGAATATGTTATTATAGTTCCATTTCCTTTTTTGAGAATTTCTAAATTATGTTTATAATCTCCAGTATTTCGTAATTTTAATAGAGCATCTTTCCTTACTTTTGAGTTCAATGACATACTGTTTATTTGTAATAGCTCCGGCTCGTTTTTGTGTTTTCTGAGGAGATGTTTTGTTAGATTCGTATGACCTTTTTCACAAAAGATGCAAAAGTGCATCTTGTCCCACACCCTCTTTCCTGCTGCATTTTTGCAGAGCTGCAGTTTAACCGTTTTATCATCTGAGTCTTTGTGACTTTCAGGAGTTCCAGTTATATTGATAGTTTCACATTCATCATTTCTTTTCTTTTTGTTGACATTTTTACTATCTTGAATTACACCAAATTTACGTGGTTTTTTTAGCATTGAAGAATTGTATGGAATAACGTTAGAGTTGTTAGAATCAGACACAAACTCATCCTCAGAGACATAGTTTTCATCTGAATGTTGCATATGAAAGTCTGGATCTTTTATGCTGTCATCACACTCATATTCTGAATGCTCACTGTTGTAGTCAATGTTAGAGGAGTCGGTACAATTCACATCCCGCAAATAATTATCTAGTCTCCACCTTCTAAGAGTGCTAGCAAAAGGAGGTATAGAAAATGACTGCATGATGGATATATCAATAGGGTCTAATATTTGTTCAGAACAATCATATTGTAAACTCTGAAGTCTCTATTCAAAAATGTTTTCAAGAGTGGATTATATATTATGTATTGTACCTCAGAACCTGTTAATTTTATAAGGTAGTGTGCAAGAGAACAGTACCTCAAAATGTGCTAGTGATCTCCATTTGTATAGAGGATTATGTACACTACAAAAGGAGATCACACAAACATTTTGAGGTACCTTTCACTTGCACACTACCTTAACAAAGCAGTACAACAACCACCAGAAAATAGTTGGGAGAATTTATAGAGGTACAGCGAAATTCAAACCCTAATTTAAGACATAAGATACTTGTAGTTGCAACAAATGTGCTAAGAATTGCACATTTATATTAATTGTTTTGCATTTCAACAATGACTAACCCACATATCAAATTATCAAATTTTAAAAACCTGGGCCAAGTGGTTTCAAACAAGATTATTTTTAAGATATACCCTTTAAACCCTAATCAATAACAATTTCACTATAGCTATATAAGGCAAAATAGCCCCGCCCCCTGGCGGCCATGTTTTTCAACCAATCAATATTTCTTGAAGGAATCTAATAAAGGGTCACCCAAGGAACATTTCTACAAAATTATTTGAAAATCAGCCTGACACTTTTGGAGGAGAAGATTTTTTAAGTTTTCTCTTTAGCCATATAGGCAAAATAGCCCCGCCCTGTGACGGCCATGTCGCTTTACCAATCAACATGGCTTGAAGGAATCTGATAGAGGGTCACCCATGGAACATTTCTACAAAATTATTTGAAAATCTGCGTAACTCTTTTGGAGAAGAAGATTTTTTAAGTTTTCACTATAGCTATATAAGGCAAAATAGCCCCGCCCCCTGGCGGCCATGTTTTTCGCCCAATCAACATTTCTTGAAAGAATCTAATAAAGGGTCACCCAAGGAACATTTCTACAAAATTATTTGAAAATCGGCTTGACACTTTCGGAGAAGAAGATTTTTTAAGTTTTCACTATTTTTTTCTTTTGGTTGCCATGGAAACCAGAATTATGGATGGATAAAAAAAAATTGAAGGAATTTAAGAGAGGACATTGAGAGGATGCTTCCTATGAAGTTTCAATGAAATTGGCCAAGTGGTTAGGGAGAAGAAGTGGTTTAAAGGAAAAAGTTAACGCACACACAGACGCACGCACAACGGACAATTCGCCATGACATAAGCTCGACTGGCTTTCAGCCAGTGGAGCTAAAAATCAATAAGTTGTGACAACCCCTTTGTCGAAATTCAAAATTGTTCAAAATTCCAATACACTCAGGAAGTGCTCATTAAGCACACAATTTTCACAGCTGAAGCCCTAGACTTTACGGTTTGGGACAAGAAATTCTTAAAACAAGAGGGCCAGGATGGCCGTAGAACGTTCACCGGAGTTCCTTTGTACATACATACATGCTCTGGATTGAAAATGAGTAAAGAACCATACCAGTAGAGCATAGGCCCTCATGGGCTTCTTGTTAGTGATAGTGTTGCTTATGCTTTGAATGGTTTTTATGGCACAGACGTCAGCGAGACAATAACATTCATAAGAATGATGAACAAATTTCTACAACAAAAAGGAACAATTAATAAATTTGTGAATACAGTTATTGTGGCAAAAGGAGCAATTTCTAATTTGTATCCACTTTTGTTTTCAAATGTCATCGTAGGTTAAACAAAATAAAATTAGTAAACCAAAAAGCCCATTTCTTAATCCCCACCGCTGACCACTCTGCCAAGGCATATTAGGAACAGCGCTTAATTCTTCCATGACGATAACTGAAACACAGATTTTACGCTTTCCCAGAATAGAGACATACTTTGTCAACCTCTTTCTAACTAATTAAAAAGACATCTAGGTAGAGAGAAAGGGGATACTAATAAAGAAAGAGAGAAGCGCAAAGAGCGGGAGAGATAGGTAGAAAGATAAAGTAAAGATTAGTAAAATATGCACGTGAATACTGTTTTCGTTTGCTTAATGGAAAGTTCGATATTCACTGTTCTTCATGGAAAGTTCGTTTTTCACTTGTAAATGTTTTTGAAAACCTCATTTTCATTTGAGAAACAAACAAAAAATTAAAAGGACATAATCAATGTCCAAGGATACATGTACATGTACATGAAAGGATGCCACGAAATGTGTACTTCTCAATCCTATCACTTAAACACTTTAAATTCAATTAATCTGTATTATCCTGTGATAGGATTGAGAAGTACACATGCTTCCTGTTTGTTTTGATAAAGTTGCCATGTTACGTGAGAGCCCCCATCCCCCGCTGTGTATTTTACTCGACAGGGAATCGAACCCGTTACTCGAATGCAAGGAGAGACTTCGCTTAGTTGGCAACGATTTTGCTCGACAGGGAATCAAACGCATATCTTGTATGTAAGGAGGGAGGTCACTAAGGTGGCTATGATTTTACCCGACAGACAGTATAACCCGTATCTCGAATGTAAGGAGGGAAGTCAATATATTGTCCAAGATTTTTTTCGACAGGGAATCGAACCCGTATTTCGAATGTAAGAAAGGAAGTTACTAATGTGGTTTCAATTTGACTCGACATTGAATCGAACACGTATCTCGAATGTAAGAAGGAAAGTCACTAAGGTGGTTACGGTTTTACTCGACATGGAATCGAACCCGTATCTCAAATGTAAGGAGGAAAGCCACTATGATGGTTACAATTTTGGTCGACAGGGAAAATAACCCGAATTTAGACTGTAAGGAGGAAAGTCATTAAGGTGGCTACAATATTATTTGACAGGGAATCGAACCCGTATCTCCCGCTCCGTTGGTTGACTATTTGTATTCCTTCACCACAGTTGGTGTTTAACAACTTCGCGACTTATATATATATGTTTATCTCAAACCGGTGCTCTATAAGTTCCCGTTTTAAGCATGTGGCTCTTTAAAGCCAATTGCTATAGTAGGCGAATTCCGGAGACTGGAATCAGTCCCTAATGCTAAAGTTGTATTACAATATTTATAAATGACTTCAAATATCTCTTGCTACAGTAGCCCTCCATTACTGAACACCATTTTGGGTTCAGAGAGATGTCTTAATATTCGTAGATTGTATATAATGTCAGTGAAAGCACATGCATCTGTGGAATATTTGCTAAAAAGTAATGCTCTGGTTCCAGAGTATCCATGTCTTCAGTATGGTACCGCCAAAAAGTCATTCACTAAAAACACAAAATACGGTAACTTGCAGGGATATTAACCGGAAAAAAGGATTTGCTTTGATATAACTTAAGCAATAGAAAGATCTCCAATGAAATTCGCTTTTAAAATATATGAATTACAGAATTGAAAATGAAAAAAGTAATGTTCCTCAGGTGACCCTCTACAGTACATTATTCCAGCCAAAGTGGTTTGTTGAGCAAAATGGCCGCTGTGCAGCATCATAGATTGGTTGAATGACACACATTCCATATTATTTTCGTCTGAATATGCTAGTATGCTTTCAAATGCTCCTTATGTGAACCTATGCAAGAATTGATCAAGAAATATTGTCTGGTTACAGTATAGTTGCAAGGGACTGTGGCTATCTACCCGTTTTCTTTTGTGTTTATCCAGTTAAACTATTTCTAATGTGACCCCGTCCATAGGAAAGGGTACAAAGTGGCATTTATGAGAAGTGTAGATGCAGGCAATCATGTGCACCCCCCCCCCCCCAATCTGATCAAGATATACACGACCACATATTACTCATATTAGCCTGTCAGAAGCTTCTGTCAACTTCGGATATATTTAACTCGTCTGTTTTTCGAAGAAAAAAATCGGGCTATTGTGATACTCTTGGCGTCTGCGTCGTCACAAAACCTTAACCTTACCTCATTACTCAAAATCCGTTTAGCATTTTCAAATGAAACTTGGTACACATGTTCCTAGAAACAATAAGAATGTCTATACCAAGTCACATACCATGGCTTTAATAATTATTCAGTATTCCCCTTTCGACTAAGAATAAAAAAACAGACGAGCGGCGCTGTTGTACAGGCTGATCGGAACCTATGCTGTCCTGCATTGTCAACTTTTACTTTTCCCAACGAACCCTGCCCATGTTATCGTTAAAAATTATACTGATTGATTATGAATCTGTAATTTCTCCCATTGTATCTACCGTGGTCGAATTGTGGGAATTGGATACCGAGAGTTCCGGGTTTTATCTTTTCTCGCCGCGGTAGGGATGGAAAGCATTTGTTCACATTGTCTAGGCTTGTGTTAGTCATTCACAAATGAACCGTAAATACATGTAATTCCGCCGTGATATAACTGAAAAACTGTTGAAAAACGACGTAAAACCCCATTAAACGAGAACAAGATGTTGTTCAATGATCTTAAAATTACATATACTCGATAACACGGTAAAGGGTTGTCAAGAGAAGGTATGTTGTTGCTGTAATGCTTCGTTACACTTTTATTGGGTAAATTCCAGGGGACTCCCCGGATTCGAATTACACTTCTTTCATTGGATAATACTCTAAGTCATGTCAAACAAAAATTGGTATTGATACATGTGCTAAGAAAACTAAAGGGGGCAAGCCTTTTTTGTTAATTCAGTGTTACACCCTTTTTAAAATCATTTCAGTTATATCTCGGCGACAGCTCACTTGTTCATGATCCCTGTGTAAGGCAAACAAGTTCTAGGCTAATTAATGTGCTTTGCCAAAGGGCACTGCACCATGACCGTCGCGTCACGACTGAATAAAACCAACATTATGGACTCTGCATAATATATCGCCAGATAAGCCGGCGCTGTCCGCGCAGGCTAATCCGGGCCGACACATTCTGTCTCACGGGATAAAGGTATAGAGTAATCATTCCTGAACAGTGGATCCACAGGAGGCGAAAAGTGTCTATCCGGGTTAGCCTGCTCGGCATGATTGGGCTGATCCGGGTCGATACATTACGCAGAGTCAACAATGTTGATTTTCTCGTGGAACGGTTCATATATTCTCTTACGAGTTTAGACTGTTCGTCTTTAGGTAATGTAAGTCTACATCAGGGTAAAAGGAATAAGGAACTAAATGTGAAGCATGTGAAACTAAACAATTATTGAGCATATGGAAATCAATCTAACAAGAACAAATCCACGCACATTGTCGTTTTTTACAGATATATGATAGTCACTGTGACCTTTTCCCTTGACCGTGTTTGGTAAACACGAACTCGTCTGAGACATATTCACACTGAACCTGTGTGAAGTATGCCATTATTTTGTCCACATATGACAGTGCTGGGGTGATCAAGTTGTAAATTACAGATGTATTATAGTTACTGTGACCTTGACCTTTGATCAGACTAGGTAAATCACAAACCCCTCCAAACTGTCTTGAAACTTAATCTTTGTATGAAGTCCATTAGCTAAAACACGAGCGATTACGTAATTTCGTATATTGTTGAGACGAATATGGTCTATGTGACCTTTAACTTAAACTAAGGTCTGAGAAATGCTAACCTGTACAAGAGGCGATGCATGTAAACATATCTATTTACTATCGTAACAATCGGATATGAAATGAAGTCGCTAGAGCGATGATGTTGTTTGGACACGTACGTGCGTACTGGTGTATCCCTTTTCCCGAGGTGATAACAAAGTCTTTCATGAAAGTTTAAACCTTCAAATGCAACACTTATAGATAATAATATTTGAGAATATAACACTTTTTGAAAATATTTTATCCTTTTGAAAAAATGTCAATGTCTTCGCCTATATTATTTTTTTTTAACCATGAATAATTCTCCTCCCAAACGGGTAAGCCGACTTTTATTATTTTTCATAGAAATGTACCTTGTGTGCCCCTCTTTCAGATTCTTTCAAGTCATGTCGGTTTTCTAAAAAAGCATTGCTGCCAGTGGCGGGGCTGTTATGCTGTATATGGCTTTAGTGAAATCTTAAAACATCTTCACCTCCCTAACTAGATGGCCGATTTTCCAACAATTATGTAGAAATGTGCATTGGGTGACCCTATATGAGATTCCTTCAAACCAGGTTGATTTGTCAAAAACCTGTCCACCTTGGGGTTTGTATTGCTTTATATGGTTAAAATGTAAACATTAATAACTATCTCAGAAAGCATGAAGCCCACTTTCAAAATTCTTTTTTAGAAATGTTCCTAGGATGACCCTTTATCATATAATAATAGTAATAATAAAAATAATAATAATAATAATAATAAAGACTTTATGTATATAGGTAGCATGTTTGGGTTAACAATGTCTTCCATGTGAGCCTTTGGACAATTTACATTAAGACAAATGAATGGACAAGTAATTCTGCGGTGTCAACACACGAATTCATGGAAAAACATATACATGTCTGTGAATTGAGTTTTCAAATTTAGTCTGCTAGAGACGTCAGAAAGCGTATTTATATTAGTGCCAACTTTACGCTTCTTTCAACTGTATTTCATTTATATGAAGTTTAACACTTGAAGTAATTAGTTTTCACTCCATTGCACTAAATATTGTTGGATTAGCAATACGACTGACTCGCTGGTATCTGATTAAATGGACCAGTAATACTGGTAACTTAACCAGGAAACATCGTGATATAACTGAAATATTTTTGAAAGTGTCTCGTTAAAACATACAAATAATCAAATAATTTATAAAAAGGCGTTTCGAAGGTAAAAGTATTTTCTTATATCAGCTCAACTAACAATGGTATCAAGGAGGGATTTACTCGACGAGGAATCGAACCCATATCTCCCGCTCTCAGTTTGGGCTATTAAGTCACTGCACAACATTGGTGTTCAGCAACATTTATTGCCATGGCTTTCTTACACCAACTGCTTCTGCGAACTGTATGCAATCCTTGTATATGAAAGCATGGATAGTCTTTTCGTTAATCTTGCATATGCTGCAGATTGAGTCGTGGGCCTTTTGCATAATTAATGTGGCCAGTTGCAGCGAATAAGTTCAACAGTTGTGTAATTGCTATGATATGCATGTTCCAATTTCCTGTTCTTTCAACGCGAATGAAAAGCTTCAATGTTTCGACATATTCAATATACTGCAATCACAGCATTGCTGTTGGTGATTTCTCAGCAGGCGTTGCTCTATAATTCAGTAAGCAGTTATCCAACGTTAAACAATATTTGATCCAGAAACGGTGGCAACTTGTATAGATTAGTGCTTAATTTCTTCATACAAATCGTGTATCAGTTTCACTTTTGCATCATTCAGCTTTTCCGAAACTATTCCATCAACAGATACTTCTACATCGACTTCGGAAAAATAGTCTGGAGAATTTTCTGTATCTTCACTTTGATCACTTCGATAGATACCTGGTTTCAATTTTCCCACAGAAGGCATTACTACTAATTATAGGCATTTCAATTTCCATGTCACTTGACAAATCCTGGTCATTTCTGTTTGCATTTTCAAAATTATCAACCGACAGTTTTTTGGGCATGAAAGACTACTGGCTAGAGGTCAGTGAAGTTCTTCACTGGTCTCAAAAACCTAGTGTCTCTGTTTCCTATGGCTTGATATATTTCATTTAATACACATTTATATTGATAACGTTTTGGTCAAAATGCCCCAAATAGCGCCTTTGTAGAAACCCCCTCCGCCTATTCTCCAAAGAGACTTGTGTCGGATTTGTTTGTGTGGTTCTTTCTTACAATGATTGGGCTTTGATTGACACCAACATCAGCTGTATAATTTTTTTATTTCGGATATCATCTAAATAGTGTGGTCGACATCTAGCCTAGTTTACCAAATTGATGGATGACAGTAGAGTTTTCATCTACTTTATGATTCATTTACAAGTAGACGAGAACCACCCGCCCTTCCCTAAACTCTCACTATTTCTTCACACATGAATGTTTCATTAAGATCTTTAACTGATAAGTGTTTTACTGTGATTATGTCGAATATACCATATTTATAAACCATATAGATTGAATGAATACATGCATCTTACATTTAACACTACAATTACCCGATATCCGGAATGTACCTATTATCCAAATTATTTTAGCTTATTACTCGAATAGTATATCTTTGATTTTTATGGATATTTCGAATATTTTTTGTGACCATCATTTCTAAACAAAACATAAAGAAAGGCTTGTGTTGCAATTTTTCAGAGGCTAAACTTGATTTCGACTGGACTAATATACATCCTTACAATACCATACAAAATTTACAAATATGTCAAAAAGTCATTTAACAAAATTCCATAAGCGGACTTTTGCGGATTTGGGATATGTTTTACTACTTGGGCTAACGCTTCGTATGACACTGAGACCGGCTTTACAACATTTGTTCCTGGTGGCATATATGTGTTGTGTTCAACGCCTAGCCTAGTTTTACAAGTTATGCCTTCTTTCATATATACCTCCGGGTGGACTCCGGATCTGTATCACAAACTCACTAAATGAAAGAAATAGAATACTGCTCTAAGTTCCTTTACTTGATGTTAAAGTCCAGAGGTCTGTCTGATGTATACAATTGTTCGACAACCACAGTGTCATCACTGGATCTGTGAGCCAGACAATAAGATGAGTACAATCCATCCGTGTATTTGAATAAGGAGTGCCCTGTGTTTATTACCATCACTCTTCACTACGTGATTATTGTTGGTATATTTCCCACATACCTTGAAATTATCATACAAGTCAAACAACAAACTATGGTACCACTCAAGCAGGATTTGCATTGTTATGTTGTCCTCGTAATGCTTAATGCAGTACTGGTACGTTTATCCTAAATTAAGTTGTACTGCTGTCCTCGTAATCATAAACACCAGCACTACCGGTACATTTTTCCTGGCATCAGTTGTAATTCTTTCCTCGTAATCATGAGCACCACAACAACTTATTTATTTATCATGACGCCAATGCATCCGTGGTAATACTGTCCCGTAATACAGCGCCCCAGCAGAACTAGTTCATTCATCCTAAAACCGGTGCATCAGTCGTAATGTTTTTTCCGTGATACATGGTCCCAGCACTATTGGTAAGTTTATCCTGACGCTGATGTATAAGTCGTAATGCTGTTTTAGTGATACAGAGTACCAGGACTACTGGTAAGTTTATCCAGACGCCGATGTATCAGTTGTAATGATTTTCCGTAATACAGAGTACCAGCACTACTGGTAAGTTTAACCTGACACCAGTGTATCAGTTGTAATGATGTTTTCATAATCTTAAGTACAAGTACTACTGGTAAATATTGACTGGCATCAGTTGTAATGCTTTCCTCGTCATCATGAGCACCAACACTACTGATTTATTTATCCTGACGCCAATGCTTCCATGTAAGTGCTGTCCCGTAATACAGTGCATGCACCAGCACTACAAGTTCATTCATTCTAACACCGGTGCATCCGTGGTAATGAAGTTCCCTTAATGCAGGGTCCATGCACTATTGGTAAGTTTATCCTGACGCCGTTGCGTCAGTCGTAATGATGTTCCCGTAATACAGAGAACCAGCACTACTGGTACATTTATCTTGACACCGGTGTAGCATTCGTAATGGTGTTCCCGTAATAAAGAGTACCAGCACTACTTGTAAGTTTTTCCTGACGCCGTTATTCCAGTCGTAATGCTTTTCCCGTAATAGAGAGAACCAACACTACTGGTACATTTATCCTGACACCGGTCTTGTGTTTCCTGACTTTCTTGTACCTTCCCACATGGCATATTTAGATAATTGGTGTCAATCATTTGCAATTTAAATGAATGGTCGAGCAGGTTAAACGATCATACATCAGTAGATGTTCCTTTAAATCATTGTATCTTTAGAAGATTGTATAAGTACATCGACCTTATCCATTATCGACGTCATAATGTATCCTAAAGTTTGAACATGTTACTATTATATCGAACGAATTCTACAACCCGTACCCACGTTTATACGCTTTCTGACGCCTCTGTAGCAGATGACTTTTAAAACAAAGGGTACAATTGCTCATAATTGTCATGTTTTATTTTGCCACAATGTTTCCAAATCTATTCAAAAATAAAACTCTCAACTAAAGATATTTTTCCAATATGTTTTCAAAATCGTCACCTGCAGATTTGCTGTATGTGGGATAGGATTAAATCAATAAGCATACGTTTTCTAATAGGCCAACATGTATAGTAAGTAAAGGTAGCTTGTGACCATGTCATATCAAGGTAAAATATACTTAGCTCAAAGTAAAATTGACAACGTGAACCATTGCCTCGTTTTAAATTATTATGATATTTAAAACTAATATGTACTGTCAGAAATATCTTCATTTTTGGTTTTGGCAAACTATAACACTAATTACGAAATTGATGCGAAGAATGAAATAGTTGCAATTAGGAATGTAGACCAAGTATAGATTGCAAACATTTTGTTGCTGATGGTGGTCTATAATGTAAGTAAATGATGCTTAATTACGTGTATAGGAGAGGTGCATTTTATTTGAGCTAGCTTGCTATACACTCTTTTCAGGTGTAACACTACCAATTATAATAGGTTCGGCAATGTAGATTTATATTGACTGTATTCATAGGGTCGGTAAGTTTCTTCCGAAATCGTCAGAGATCTTTATTGCCAATTGACTTGTCGGCCTTTTCTGATCTAAATGACCGGAAATCGCGAATATTTGTATGATAAATTACTCCATTGTCAACAATTATATCACAGCGTTATGCTAACTAACCCAACAACACTGAGTGCCAAGGAGGGAATGCAATATCCACCATTTCTAATTAATTTGGTATGACACGCAACCTCTAGCACCGGAGGTGGTACTCTCCAAGATATGAAGGTTGACATTTTGTATCTACCCTTGAGACAAACACAATTATTTATTATGATCCATCTATATATTAGTTTAATTCCAAGTCAAAAAATCCAAAAACTAACTAGTATCAGGTTTTGAATGCAATGTCCATGATCATCCAACAGGGTTCTGTAGTAAGCCAGTTGATCCGGGGACACCCGACATCAAATCCCGCGTGCTAATCACTTGGCAGATAGTTATCTTCTTATAGCATGGCTCCAGTTCATGTCTTGGAATGAAATTATTTTCTAAAATATCTCAAGGATGTTTTAAGATTTACAAGGACCGAGTATATGAGAGTATCTTGATATAAGCAACTTCTAACGATTTTTGAGAACAAAGCAGACCAGGATCAGCCTGCACGTACATGCAATCTAATATTGGTCTGTATTTGAAAGATCATGTCTTATCATTTAGCTCGAGAAGGAATGGTAAAAAACTAATAAGCTATCTATTAAACAAAAAGTAACTTTACTTGACAGTTTTAGAAAATAATTTTAAAAAATTGATCAATACTTTTCTTTTTTCTGTAAATTTCAGAAAAGGAAAACAAAAACTAAACAAAATTATGTGGTAAATTATCGTTATTCAGCACTGCCTTGTTTCAATCACTTTAAATATTCAACTCTATTCAATTGTTGTCTGTTATTTCAAAGTCGTCTGATGTAGAGTTGTTGTAAGTGTGAATTGGGTCGTCAAAATGGTGGTCAAAAGTGTAGATTCAGATGTGATTATGCATCGGTTATCCGATCAAAGTGTGCTTTGGTGATAAGCAATGTCTTTAAGGTTGACGACACTAACAAGCGAACTGTGCAGATTGAGATTATGCACTACCAACATGTCATAATGTAAGTTTTCCTAAGACAAAACATATTAGTTAGCGCAGCTCCATGAATTTCAACGTTTGCGTAATTCATAGATCCGATATGCAAATGAGATGGCAGTAGCCTGGTCTATCAAAACAATCGATATGTTCTGTCACAGTTTCAGAAGTTTCTTGAAACCCTCTGTGACACATTGTAAATCCAGTTCAAACTGCGAGTATGTGCAGGTTGATCTGGATCTACAATGGTCACAGATGCCCTTAGATTGGTTTTCACAGATCACCGCTCAACTTATATTTGGAATACACAATACCTATAATAGACAAAGTTAAACCAATGCCTATAGTATACAAGATCAAGTTTATTTCATCCCATTCTATTTCAAAGGCACATAACCAATCATTTGAATTATACATACGACATTTGACGAGACGTTCGACGAGACGTTTGATGCATTCGTCTCTGACAAATTTTCAAACAAATGGAGAAACTCCTGCTTTTTACCACAATGTTTTTCTGTAGTATCTATATAATGTGTAGAGCGCCTTACAACTTCCTTTAAATTGTTAATTTTCATCGGATGTTTGCAAAGCTGATGACTCTAGATAATAATATATCATGGAAGCAAACGACACTAGACATTGTATAACATGGAAGTAGACAAATACAAAAAAAAAATACCATATCATTGACGCAGACGACGATAAAAAAGGGCACAGTTCAGGTCACAGTGCATGGCACAGTTCAGGTCACAGTTCTGGCATAATTCCTGTATCAAGTATTTAGCGGCATTTGGGGAAATTGTATTAATGTCCAATCCTTCCCTCTGGTTTCTTTTTACTCCTCGGGGCTTCAACAACTTCTTCCAACCCATCATCGTCTTCGTCCTCTACGTCACCCACTTCCCCTTAATAACGAAGGTTTTCAGGCGAGGCTGGCATTTTTCTGATATGTTCCTCTTCCCTTTCCTGCATTAGTAGAAACTAAACTTGTTTAGATTTCCACTGGTTTGTATAGAACTTTCTAAATTCATGCATATAGATGATTCAACTGTCTCGAGTTTAACTATTTCCCACATTTAAACGCTATGTGATGCCTCTGTAGTAGACGCATTATGAACAATTTCTCCTTTTGTTAAAATGTTTTCATTCACTTTGCAACAATACTATTTTCATTTATAGTTTCCATATTAAAGTCTATATGTTTTCAAAGTCATCTGCTGCATATTTGTTGAATGTGGGAAAGACTTAAACTAAGTTAAAGAAATACATTTTCAAAACATGAAACTACTACGTTTCAAACTGCTCCTAATATGTACCTTGAAAGTATAGTGGCAAAGGCAGAAATTGCTCATGGTGAGCAATTCCATCTGTTGCTTTTTTTTATTTCAACTCTATTCACTAAGTATGCTTTCAATTAAATTATAGTATCCACATCCTTCACAAAAATCTTTCTAAAATATTTTGCTGCAGATTGTTGTATATAGGAACCACTGGCACCCTAGAAAGAAACCTGATACAATACCTCTTAAAGTAATTTTTAAATGTTCGGTAACACTATCGTTAGAGCTAAAATATTATAAAAGGACAAAAGGCCCAGCTTTTGCTGTTAAGACATTATTAAACTAGCACTGTAGATATCAGATGATGTTAACACATAAATAATTCAATAAACTATACCTTTAACTTGTTTGAAATCTCCTGAACAAGCGGTCTGACAAGGTCGAAAACACTACAAAGTTCCATCATCAGTAGTTCAATTATCCAACAATATGACCACTGTCTAGTCTGAAACAGCTGAAGAATCTCCGTGTCTATCTTCGGTATCATCTTCTGCATCCTCTCCAACTCCATGTATATGTTAGGATAGTGCTTCTTGGCGTAGTCCCCGTCCTCTACCCGATAGTCAGCATTGTCGAAAAACTCGCGAATGGTACAGAGTTTGGGGAATATCTTTGTCCTGCATTTCTTTTCAAATATTCCAAATTCAAACTTCTTTGCCAAGTGGGATTCATGCTGCTGGTGATCTTCTTTCATTCTCATTAGGAGACTCTGATAGTCTATTTTACCTTCATTACTGACGCTACTTTGCCATTGAACGTAACTTGCTCGGTCACCATGCTCTTCAATATTTGGAGAAGTTCGAGTATTCATAAAATAGTTTCGTTGATATTTCCCATCTCCCAAATCATTTGGGATATCTTGACTATTGTAACCAATTTTCCAACTACTCAGATGCTCTGACTGTTCAACATTTGGTGTCACGTAGATGGGTGTGCAACTATTGCTCTGGTTCAAGACTGATTGGGCTCCAATGGCAATTCTTTTGAAGACATTTGTAATTTTCAATGCCGCTCCATGTATTCTGTCCTTTGCTTCAAGTTCCCGTTTCTCTTGAATACTTTTAGCGATGTCTTCTTTTGTGAACTCTAACACTGGTTCAGTATCTTCAATTTGATCTATTGGCTCAATGTGATGCATCATTATTTCAGTTCTTGGGTTGAACAATGTGGGAGAGAATAATGTACAGTTTTCTTTTTTTAGAGTTACTATCCGATGTCGTATATTTGGACCCCACTTGCACACAATCAATTCTTCCCCTTGCTGCCTTGCCTTCAATAATGACTCTAATGCAGCAGCAACATGAGCAATACCCTTGGCTTTATGTTTGACATCTTTTGCTAGACGTTGTAGTCTGTCAGGACCCTCTAGGGGAATGGTAATACATGTTAAAGATTTCATTAAGCTGATCTCACTTTCAGCAGGCATCGCATTGCCGACGTTCAAAACAAGTACCATCTGTAGAACGATGATTCGCTCCGCTACAGCATAGAAATGGGGGTTAACAAGGCTAACCTTCAATGCTTCCTCTAAAATATTTATGTTATGACCAAATCCACAAACTCCGAAACTGATATACTTCAGTTTATCTTGGAGCAAGCTTGTGTCCGTTTGATAATTGTTCGGTTGTTTGGGTTGCCATGTATCAATGCCTGTTACCACTCTTGCCAGTCTTGGAGTTGGAAAAGTAGCTTCAATAAATTTAATTAACGCAAAGTAGCTGGATGGCAAGATGAACAGAAAGTCCGGAAAGTCTCGAGTCTTCAACTTGGCTGTTAACATGATAGCAACTGTCAAGAAAAACTCGAGCCACATGCAGTAATGGTGCAAATCTGGTAGTTGAGATATAAAAACTTTTCTCCTTTGAAGAATCACAAATTTTGAAAACTGAAGCACAGCTTTATATGGATTTGGATTGGACGACATATAGGAGTACGCTTCCACAAACCTCTTTGCAATGCATTCCACGTACGTTCGGTTACCACTTTGGTATGTGACTAGAGCGTAGAGGTGCAATCTCTTCAAGTTCAACGAGTCTTCATAATCAATCTTTCGCTCCAAGTTTTCAATACACTCTCTTGGAGATGGTTCAATTCTGCATTTAGAATCTAATCCAAATAAGTGATATCCAAATTCAAACAGAAAGACGACTTCAGTTTCTTTAGCAGCTAGGCAATTTAACGTGTTTCCAAAGGTGGTTGTTTTAACCTTCCATTGGTCCATGAGGAAATCTCTGAGATGACGAAGGATTGTGGTACTTCTCTGCAGGTACTTGACCATCTCTTCACTGTCCTCGCCTATTATCACTGGATGACCCGAATAGGGCATTAGATCATCGAGCAAACATTCACACGCTTTATACTTTTCACATTGATCTCTCTCCCCTTCTTCTACAAATTGATCAACTAAAACCTTCAATACGCAGGGACATGTTTTCTTGAGTCTGCAGGCACCTTCTTGAATTTTATTCTCTAGTTCTACAAGCAACAGGTCAGTTTTAACCAGCGAAATCACGCTCTCTTTTGACATTGGCATGTGCCGCCTATTGCAGTTGTTATCAACATTGCCGTGATTTGGACATTCAAGACCTGCACAAAAGAAGCTGCACATTTTACTCCGATCCCTCAAGTTAAAAAGAGCTTTCCAAATATGTTCAGTCCATTGTAGGGTTCTTTCCAGCAAGAATCGCATGATGGATTCATAAGCATCTTCCTTGTCTACAAAAAAACTGTTTTCTACATCACTAGTCTTCATGAGACGCTTTAAGATCTGCAAGCAAAGAGGCCGTTGTTTTGGATTAAATACTAATTCATTCTGGCTGAAATGGTGCAATCCATATAACTGTAGGTATTTCTGGACCTTGTCCAAATTTGCAGCCTTGTTTGGATTTGAAAGGGCAACACACACAGCGAAAGTAAAACCAATAGCGTTAATCAGTCTCTCAACATTTTGCAATTCGTCCAGAGATGAGTGGCGCATCAACCAGTCTCCACATTCTACTAATCCTGCGTCGTTCTGTACTGGTTTGGACCCAATAAACGACTTCCAGGCCTCTTTAACGTTATCTGGATTTAAAGACAACTCAGCCTGTAGAAGTCGTAACTCTCCAACTGGATCAGTACATTCACTAGCTCCAAGCAGTTCAAGTCCTTCTGCCATGGATTTGAGCACTTCTTTAATCTTTAATGAAGGTATCTCAACAGGAAAATTAGCCCCTTCCCTCCTAGTTGTCATGAGAATGCGACTAGATACGAGAATGCATTGACCAAGAATACCTGGATCGTTTGTTGTTCTCGCTATTTCTGTCGCATCATCAGTTAGGCCGTGTTTCAACAGGAGGTTAGTCGCTTTGTTTAGTTCATCTACAAAACATGAGTTTGAATTGATTTATTTTACATAGATTGTAAAGGATATAAAGAAAAATATAAATATTACTTTCAATGACTAATACGGATAACTTGAGTGACTAAACAAGTAATGAGCTCGATATAGATTTAAGCAACACTAACTCCTTTGAAAACATCCAAAACCTTCTAATTCGAAAAACCATGCATCACGTGGTTGACGCAAATGAGCGGAAACTTATATCCTTCTGTAAATCAAGTAGCCATATGATTTCAAATGGCAGCAAACATAGCGACGCTGACATTGTACAATTTACTTTTTGTCAACATCGTGGTCAGAGTGATATACTAGTACAACACTGTTGAACGCACTAAGGCAATGTATATATCTTTTACATCGGCTGTAAAAACAAAATCTAGTACTTCAGGAATAATTAGTGTTTTTCGTTGCCTCTCTGGTGTATAATCGCTCAAAGGCGATGTCATTACTTATTGCAAATATAATTTTGTTCTGAACAGAACATAACACAACTTTAATACATATGTCGGTACATATAGTACAACATGAGGAAATGGTATTACTTACAAGAAATCTATTTAAGTACTATCACGTGATCTCACATTTCATTTTGCTTAAAGGGGTATTGTACTCGGTCATCCATGGATACTATGCTTATGAGAGGCATGGCATTCACAGCTTCACGTGTACACAAATACAATTTGAAATTTGGTTTCCATTGAAGGGAGAATAATATACAATAAGGACCATTCTTTAATTTCGGAGAGAAAAGAGAAAGAAAAGAAAAACATTGTGGAAAGGACAAACTGTATATACATGTAGTTAAATGTCTCTCCTTCCCCAATGCCTTTCATTATATCTAGAAAAGAATAATACAAGTAATAAAAAAAGTGTGTTTAGGTTTCTCAAATACTTTTCCAATTGTTTTCAATTGGGAAGAGTCGTTTAAATTGCAATTTAAGTTACATCGGCAGGGGAAAATGTATATGTTCATAATTACAAGTAGAAACATATGCTACATGAATAATAACATTATAGTATACAGACACAACACAACTATTAAACATTTAAATGCCGAGCAGCTCTAATTTAAAACATAACACTTGTGTGTAATACATGACAGGGTTTCTAACTCGATTGGCAATGTTGACTTCCCAGTCTAAACCTAAGCATGCATAACGCTCGGTCCTGGACTATCACGGATAAAACATATCGGGTGACTTCATTGCTAACTGTATTGGACTATCAGAGTTCAGTTTGCATTGGGCCAGTTTACACATGATGATGTGAATGGGATATGTGTATATATAGTAAGTTTATTTGTTTACACTTGTTTATTTTCACTATAAAGTAAGACGTATGGTTATTTACGGATTTCTCTGTGCATTATTTAAACGAATATGGCAATTGGGAAAAGTATATCATGTTTAGTTTAATTCATAATTCGGTTTAAAGCGTATGTGTTATCTATCACGTGTTTTCCAGACAGGAAATATTTGCGGTTGTTAGATAAACGAGGACAGGAAAATAAATTATGCATTTCGTCGCCTAATAGATTTAATGTACATCATTTGCATTTCCTTTCCAAGAGCGGCGTCCCATCCCATCTCCCAGTCTCGATGGATAAACTATGGTTGACTGTTCTAAATAGAAACATGTTTATGGCCAAAGATGAAGGGAGAGTGGACAGGTAAGGCTCAAATATTAATTAAGTTTTTAAGGTGTTATAAGTTCTCCCTTTTTGAGATTGTTTTGTTTCCTGTGACCTTTTTTGTTTAAACAGATCAGTCAGATTCTGTTTGATTAATAAATGTATATTGTTTACTTTATTATAATTGTGTGTAGCCCAGATTATTCCGTTAACAGTTTTAAGTAGAATATCTTTTATACATTTTAGCCATTTGTATTGCTTATTTTTGTCCTTTAAGATGAAAGTGTAGGTTTGTTTTGATATGTTATGGTTTTTGTTAGGACATATTATTCTTTTCAAGAAGTTTAGCATCCTCGATTAAATAGTAATTGTTAATGGATATCGACCTAATTCGCCATAGGGAAATGCATATGTTTGTTGATTTTTTAGCTTTGGTTTTTATTCTTAAAATGTTTAAATGTACTTTTTGTAGGTGCTCGTATGATTCGTAGCCCCATATTTACCTCGCATACAAGAGGATATGTAAGATTGTCTGATCAAAAACCTTCAGCTGTAAATCTATGGGGAGATCGAGGGAGCGTGATTAGACCAATTCGGAATGTATTGTTCGTTTCGCTTTTTCTGCAAGATATTTGCGAGCTGAGAGAAATGAGCCATAGCTAGAGAAAATGAGATCAATTTATTTATAATTATAAGTTATCTCTATTGATTCTTCGTTGTATGTGGAATTACATTTATATATGTTTCTCGCTCAATAAAATGACAATTGTGGTTTTTGTAAGATTTAATTTTAGCTTCCATTGTTCACCATATTCATGGAAATGATTTATTGTATTTTGCAAATCAATTGAATTTTCTGCTAAAAGGATAGCGCCATCTGCATATAGAAGAACAAGAACTTGCAAAAAAACAAAAATTATTCATCAACATCAGAGTGTAAAGAAACACCATTGCTATTTTTAAAAATCAGGTGAGATTCCAGATTATTTATGAACATTGAGAATAAAATCGATGATAAGCTTTCGTCTTGACGGACTCCAGTTTCATATGCAAAAAAAGGGGCTGTTGTCATGTTTGTGATACACATGATTTAATGTTGTGATACATTTGGTAAATGACTTTGACAACTTTTCCATTAATACCTGTAGTTAGAAGTTTAGACCACAAACAAATTCTCCTAACTGTATCAAAGACTTGCAAGAAGTCAACACAGCAATCAAATAGTTTGTGTTTTCTTTTCTTTATGATATTTATAAGAGAATTTAGTGCAAAAATGTGGTCAGAGCAAGAATAATGTTTTCTAAATACAGCTTTGTTACCTTTAAAAGATTATTTTCCAAGACAAGACAGTAAGGTAATTGGTCTATAATTATTCGGATCGGATGGGCGGCCTTTGCCTTTGTACATAGTGTGTATTGTTCCACTTAACCAAGAGTCTAGCATATGTCCTGTTTCTAGGATTAAATTGAAAAGGAAAACATAGGCAGGTAAAAATAGTTATTTGGTGCTTTTTAAATATTCATTTAATATGTTGTCTGATTCGCTAGGAGCTTTTGATTGTTTTAAGTTGTGTTATGCATTCAATGAGTTCTATGTTCTCTAAGCCTGTTGATGTAGTGCTGTATTGTTGTATTAATTCACTGTTTTCTACATTATTTATATTTATTTCCTTAAAATGCTGAAACAAATCTTTCATGGTGTTGTTGAGGTATTTTTGGCTGATTTCTTATTTGGTTTTAAGATTTTCCAAAATCTTTTAGAGTTTCTTTGTTTTTATTTTTCTGATTTGGTTTGCTGGTTCATATTTATTTTTGTTCATGTAATAGTTCATTGTTTTCTTATATTTATTACTGGCTGCATTTAACCGATTTCTATTATAAGTATTTTTATTTTAAGTATAGTTTGTTTTTGCTGCGTGATACTTTTTGCGTGCTTTTTTACAGTTATTACAAAACCATGTTTTTTGTCTATAGTTTGAGATAAAAAAATATTGTAGTATGAATATTGTGCAGAATCATTTAATAAATATGTAATCCATGAAGTTACTGTATCTATGTTATCTGGTGACGAGGCATGATTCTCAATTTTGTTAAGAAATTTCATTCAACTCATTTTTATCAATGATATTCATATGTGTTCTTAAGATGTTCTTATGAAGCTTAAATTCCAGTTTAGCAAAGAGTTACCATTAGAGAACAGTCTGTCTGTCTCTTACACAGCAAAATCATATAACAGTGAGAAACATTCAACAGATCATAGAACATAGCCAATAAGAGATCTGTTCCTAAAGGTAAGCTGTCCTACATGTACATGTTTATCTGATCTAAAGCGCCCATTTAGAATAAACAACTCATTATTTTTGCAGCTATCTAAAATAGTAAAGTCTAGTGCATTCTTTTTTTTTGTCCTGAGAAACTCTGTTTAGTTAAATATAATAAGTCTCAAGGGTTTTGAAAATTTCTGCATTAGCTTTGAACATCTACTTGTGACAATATAAAGTTATCATGGTTTACATAATCTTTCAAATCTCCAAAACGGGCATTCCAGTCACCTGCTTAAATTACAGTTTTGTTATTTTGGCAAACATTTGAAATTTCATCTTCGAGGCAATATAATTTTGCTGTATCATAATATTTGGACCCTTCAGGAGCTACATAAACAATGCAGATGAAATCATCATGGTTAAGAGAAAAACGTTTTAGAAAGTTTTACCGTTAATAAGTAGTCAGACAATGAATTATTTTCATCAATATGTGAGCTAATATTTGATTTTACAAAGAGGCCTAATCCGCCTGATTTCTTCGATCCCGTGACTTTTCTTGGTTGAGAATAGAATACAAAACCTGGTAAATTAATAGTATCTAATTCATCGATATTTGTTTCACAAAATCCTAATAAGTCAAAGTAATTAATACTTTTTTTAAACTCTGGAAATTCTAGTCTACGTTTCACTAACATTAATGAAACCAGTTTAACTGCACATTACATGTTTGTTCACTTCCATGTATTTTCCCTTGTCTTGTAAGACTACTGTCATCAGCATTTCGGTCGCCCTCTGCAAATGAATTAATGTTGTATACACCCCATAGATGGACGCTGGACCCAACGATGAACAGATGTGTGTACATAGTGTGACTGTAAACACGCGACGTGTTGACATACTCATTCCAACTAGGAAACATATCCGTTTCAACCTTCCCGTACATGACAAGTCTTGAAGGGAATATGATGATTCTAACTTTTCTGGTTTTGAGTTCTTAAGATTCTGGCCAAAGTTGCTTGTGCGCATGTGTTATGTCTTGCGGATAATCGCGGCTGACTCAATAGTCTGTACCTGCTATGGAGCGAGTAGAGGACATAATCAACTCAGTGGCCGGGTTATCTCTGAAAGCTACACTAATATGTATATGTGTTCCCTGTTTATACTTTCCTAGCCTATGCACTCCTAAATTGGGAGATCAAACACAATACAACACTTATCCCTTTGCTCTTGGAATCCACGGAATATGATCTTTTTTCTTCTAGATCGAGCTTCAAGGTCTATAGGTTTATATTCGAGCACAGTGATGCAACTATCATGTTCCTCGATGTGTTTGTCTAATACAGATACTCTAACTTTTGTCAACAGCAATGTTCAACTTCTCGTCAAACGACTTGATCAGGTGCTCATTATCTGATAGTTTGGATAGAATCAAGGAACATTTCTCGTTACTGGTCAATTTTTGATGTTCATCTGAAATATCAATGGAGCTGTCACCAGCGCTTATTCTCTTCTTTTTTTCAGAATGTTTTTCGTTTATTTGTGTTCGCTTTATGTTACTGGTTGATGCCTCATTAAATACATCGTCACTTACTTGCTGCATTTGTTGTTCGATAGAATATTATGTGACTACTGGCCGCCATTTTGCCCTTGACCACTGACTGGAATTTCTCGTCCTTCTTCCGCGAATGATTCGTTGAGGCCCTCCTGTTAATTAAACTCTGCTAGTTGTTTTGCATTTTGACTAGTCTTTATCGTCTCCACAGACTTGTATAGCAGCATTGTCTCAGAAATCCAAGAGAAAACAGCGAAAATTCCGGAGCTGTCACTTCGAATACGTTCCACTCGATTGATACATTGTTTCGAGTTTAACGCTGATTAACGTACTGATTGATTAATTGACGTTTTAACATCATTTCAATTAGTAACATTGCATATGAATTGATTGATTGATCAATTGGAGATTAACGCTGATTTGAACCTCAAACACTGTAAATACATTGATCTGTTAATTGTAGCCTAATGCGATTTTCGAATACTAACATTTTAATAAGTTGTTAGATTGGAGTTTAACACTGCATTGAACTTCTTACAATGTAAATGTAATGAAGGATTAATTTATTAGAGCTTAATCTCGTTTTCAAAAATGATTGATTGATTGGAGCTTCGTGCCTTTTCAATTACCAACATTGTAAATTAATTGAGTAATTGAATAGTTTAAACACCGATTATAAATTCTAACATTTAAAATACATTAATTGATTGATTAATTGAAGTTTTATGCCATGTTCGATTTCTAACATTGTAAATGACATTGAGAAATTGAGTTTAAAACAGTTTTCAACACCTAACATTTTAATAACAAAAATTGTTTGATCAGTTGCTGCTTTCATCATCTTCAATCGTAAGTCCATTGATTGATTGACGAACATTTACACCTGTTTTTGCTTGAACCAGATGACGTGTGATGCCTATTACAGTAGACCGGTTCTTATAACAGGATCGGGAAAGGGTAAAAACAAAACTAAAACAGTCAGTTATTCCATTTAATAGGGGAATACATAATTTTTGTTATATAGATAGATAATGAAATAAATACTTTCTTACCATTATCCTGAAGTATTCTAGCAGCCTCCTTGACATATCCTTTTTTCTCCAGGAATTCAACTCTATCACCAACATTAGGGATTCCATCAAGTGCATTTAACATTCTCTCCTTATTGCCAAGCTTGTATGATTTTTCTGCTGCCCTAAATAAATTGAAAAACATCGCAAAGTCAAGGAATGTAACAAGAAGTATTGTTGTTTTCAAAGGTTCTTGGCACTAAGGGTTTCATTTCGATTTAATAAGAGTTTCATTATAGTATGGTGAGAGAACATTTATTCATGTCTCCAGGGTGACAAATTAGTTTGTTTGTATGATATTTTTAGCTGCATTCAACAAAGTTCTAGTTATATCACTCGGTTTAGTTTCTGGTCCATTTATCCCGACACCAGTACGTCTGGCGTAATGCTAATCCCCACATATCTTGAGATCAAAGGACCAAAAGCCCAAACAGCCATCTTTAAATGATTCGGTATGACCGAGCCGGATCAAATCTGGGACATCCCGCACTCATGCAGATGATTTACCACTACACCACCGATGTGTTCGACAACTCTAGTAGTAGGCTAATTAATACTTGATTTACTTGATATAAGTAGAGTTTTGTTTGACTTGCAAACAGTGACACCTCCGGGAATGTTTGGGCATGAAATGTAGATGTAACTTCTGATGGAACATTAGAAGCACCCCTATATCTACTTCTGTTTCTGCTCATGTTACAGCTAATTATATGATGAAATACGATCTGGGTTTGCCTGACTTAGTAGATATTCTTTTCAATTATTGAAACAAGAGCCCAATGTGGCCCTGTTTTACTCCCTAAACAAAAACAACGAAACATAAGGAACATTTCTGTCATATTATCTTGATATAAGACCACAGTTTCAGAATAGAAAACTATTTAACTTATGTAATTTCAATTCAATACTTATCAACCAATGAATATGGCTTGAAATTGTTTTGTAAAAGGTCATCTAAGAATCTTTTCTGCCACATTATGTTGAAAGATATGCTCGTTTACCTGATATGATATTCTTGGAGTCCCCATATGTAGACGAATTATTGACGCAGATCACTTTTAGAAATACTTTAAAAAAGTTTGCTCATGATATAATTTTCCGGAATTGTACCTCATATACTATTTATCATAATACCAATGCATCCGTGGTAATGCTACATGTAGCCCCACAACCCTGAGCACCAAGGAGAGAATTCTTAACTACAACTTTTGAAGTTATTGGTATGCCATAATCAAGGATCAAACTCCCCTCCCAAGACAGGCTCTCTTATCGCCACAAAAGTAAAATACCTGTGACTAAGCTTCTCCTCTGTGTTATAATCTGCTGGTTTGAAGGCTATTAGGTACCCTGGGATCGGGGTATTCTTCTGTGTGTGCTCCTATAATAGCGTTGCAAAGAGTTTAACCCCTCTTTCACACATACAACAAACCGATGTAGCAGACGACTTTTGAAACACATAAGAAAACATATGAAATAGTAACCTTTCTAAACAAGGGCACCGCAAAGCGGATGCATCCCCTCGGCTTTCCATTTTCACATTGAGTTCTCTTGTGATCTAAATATTTAAGTCCAATTTTTGACTTCGATCTTTGACCTATGACCTTGAATCAATAGGCTTCAAAATATTGTCACAAACTAACTGTATGCCAAGTTTGGATAAGATCTGTCAAGGAATGGTCAGTGTAGAGTGGTGACAAGGTTGCCACAGCTGAGATATATTGTAAGTTCAATCAAGTTCAATTTGGGCATGACCTTTGACCTATGACCTTGAAAACCAATAGGCTTCAAGACATATCATAAACTAACTGTATAATAAGTTTTATTAAGATCGGTCAATGAATGGTCAGTGTAGAGTTGTGACAAGGCTGCCACAGCTGAAAATATTGTAAGTCCAATTTTGAGTTTGACCTTTGACCTATGACCTTGAAAATCAATAGGCTTCAATATATTATCATAAAGTAACTGTATACCAAGTTTGGTTAAAATCTGTCAAGTAATGGTCAGTGTAGAGTGGTGACAAGGTTGCCACAGCTGAAAATAGTGTAAGTGCAATTTTGGGCTTGACCTTTGACCTATGACCTTGAAAATCAATAGGCTTCAAATATTATCATAAACTAACTGTATAATAAGTTTTATAAAGATCGGTCAAGGAATGGTCAGTGTAGAGTGGTGACAAGGCTGTCACAGCTGAAAATAATGTAAGTCCAATTTTGAGCTTGACCTTTCACCTATGACCTTGAAAATCAATAGGCTTCAAGATATTATCATAAAGTAACTTTATACCAAGTTTTGTTAAAATCCGTCAAGTAATGGTCAGTGTAGAGTGGTGACAAGGTTGCCACAGCTGAAAATATTGCAAGTCCAATTTTGGGCTTGACCTTTGACCTATGACCTTGAAAATCAATAGGCTTCAAGATATTATCATAAAGTAACTTTATACCAAGTTTTGTTAAAATCCGTCAAGTAATGGTCAGTGTAGAGTGGTGACAAGGTTGCCACAGCTGAAAATATTGCAAGTCCAATGTTGGGCTTGACCTTTGACCTATGACCATGAAAATCAATAGGCTTCAAGATGTTACCATATACTTACTTTATACCAAGTTTAGTTAAGATTTGTCAAGAAATGGTTAGTGTAGAGTGATGACAAGGTTTGTTACGGACGGAAATATTGCAAGTCCAATTTTGGGCTATTTTGGGCTTGACCTTTGACCTATGACCTTGAAAATCAATAGACTTCAAGATGTTACCATATACTTACTTTATACCAAGTTTGGTTAAGATTTGTCAAGAAATGGTTAGTGTAGAGTGATGACAAGGTTTGTTACGGACGGAAATATTACAAGTCCAATTTTGGGCTATTTTGGGCTTGACCTTTGACCTATGACCTTGAAAATCAATAGGCTTCAAGATGTTACCATATACTTACTTTATACCAAGTTTGGTTAAGATCTGTCAAGAAATGGTTAGTGTAGAGTGATGACAAGGTTTGTTACGGACGGAAGGACACACATACATACATACATACATACATACATACATACATACATACATACATACGGACAGTCCCGTTACTATATCCCTTTCTCGCTTACTTCGTAACCGAGGGGATAATAAAAGGGTTTTAATTTGATAGAGCTGAAATAAAGTGACAATATGAGAAATTGCTTAATGTGAGCAGAAATTTCTTCTTTTGCCACAATGTTTTAAAAATGTGTCTAAAATAAGAAAAGGGTCAAATTGTCTTCATCAGAAATTCTTAGATGTTTGACACATAAAAAAATGTAATTGTCATGACCATCAATAAGGAACCTAAATGTCGCTCTACCTTGACGCGCATTTCATATCTTTTTAACGTGTCGATTGCCATGCTGTAGCTTTCGTTCTCAATCAACACTTCCACAGCTTTGTTGAATATTCCCTGTCGTTCATAGCAACGACTAGTTGAAATTGGTAGTCTCAATTGTCTGTAGATATCTGCTGCCCGCTCATACTGAAAGAAATATTTTACCATTTTTAATATATTTTGAGAGTCATCTTTTAAAAGATCTCAGGAAATAAGCGTACGCTGGAACGTTTAATTTAGATATAAGAGTTAACAAATCATCGTAGGAAAAGGATATATTTATCATGATAAGCCAGTCCTCCTGCTACTCTCATGACTTTAAATGTGTTTGCTATATAATGCGGAGACTACCAAACTTGTCTGCACTAGGAGAAAAGCTTAAACCTTTTCCAGCCTGCAGAAGCATTTTGACGCATCTACAATCGACTCGTATTGTAAACATTGTTACAAAAGGAGAAATTTCTCATTAAGTTATCTGCTGCAGATTTGTGGTATGTGGGAAAGGGTTTCACTCCTACTTATCGAGATCTGATAATTACCTGTCCAAGTTTTTCAAATAGTTCAGCAGCAAGCTCTCGTTCCCTCGCATTATGTAGACAAATTGCTGCTTTTTCTGGTTTATAACAGTTCAGGTACATTTTTGCTGCCTTAAGGAACTCTCGCCGCATTTCCCTGGGGATTTCTTTCAATCTTGATGCCTTGACATATAAAGAAGTAAATAAAGTTAAAGTGATAAAACTTGAATATTTCTGCTGCCTTAAGGAACTCCAGACCCGTTTCCCTGGGGTTGCTTTTCACTATTTAATTCCTTGAAAATTGAAAGTATGATATAAATACCAAGTTGAGAAAAATGTTGGATATTTGTTCTCTATGTGGTCAAAAGTCGTTTGCAGCAAAGGCATCAGCATGGAACGAGATACTTCTATTTTGATATGGAGTTGAACAATTTGTAGGAAAAAAGGGAAGGTATTTGAAATAGCTTGTCAAAAAAATAGAAAATCTTCATAAATACGTATTGAATAGAGGTGAAAACATTGTAACAAAAGGAGAAATAGCTCATTGTTATCAATGTTATCATTTGTCACAATGTTTTCATGAGTCGTTTGCTATAGAGGTTCCGAAATGCACTAAATGTGGGAAAGGGTAAAATGAAGGCTAAAACCTTCATGAATACACACTTTTACAGCCTGTGCATGAGCCAGTGCCACTTTCTGCCTGTCCGTTTCGCCGGTGCGTCCAAAACATTTCGCTGCATAGCTGTACAGGGAATGCTTCATGAAATGTTTGCCTTGTTGTATCCAGTCCTCGATACTCGATTTCTCCGCGAAAACAGTCTCCACAAAACCTGCATTGATACATGTATACATCAATATGGGGAATATGAGGAAGTTGTTTATTTTCACTGCCATGGCAACCATATTTCTAGACGGTTATTACAATATTGACGGAATTAAGGAGTTAACATTGACAAGTCGTTTGCTTTAAAATGTCAATACATTTGGGAGAGTGATAAAATAGGAGAAGTTGCTTAAAGTTGGTAAAGCTATATATTGCTCATGTCTAGTAATTTCTCTTTTCCAAAAGTGTTTCAAAATTGTGTGTTCAGCATACTCTTTAAAACGTATCTAAATCAGAGAAAGGTGTTATACAGCAATTTTTAACCCATTCCCGCATACAACAAATCTGCAGCAGACGATTTTGAAAACATCTAGGTCAAAGTATGAATAAGTGTTGTATATGAAAGTATAATTGTTGAATAGAGTTTAAAACATTGTGGCAAATGGGTAAATTGCTCATGATGAAAAAGAATCTTTTTACAGCAGAAGGGTAATACAGTGTGTGAATGTGGAAGGGTTCAAACAAAGACAGACATACTTTCTTCATCAATCTCTGTCACTGTGATTGATTTCACGAGTTTCCTTGCTCTGAAGTATTCAAACATTGGGGCCCTCTTTTCATCATCTTCATCAAAAATCCAAACGTTGACGCGAGCCCGAGTCAATGCTGTGTACAGATGTTTGAGTTCAGAGTTCAGCACTTTGTGTAGGTTTGGATCAAAGATCAAAGGTCGAGGCCTATCAGGCTGTTCTAAAACATCTGTTAAATAGAGTGTAACGCTTTATTCAATATCAAGCAAGGATATATTGTAAACTATCAATGAAATGTATAATGTTATTACATTATTTACAACGATTTATTGAAAAATAAGATATTCAGAAAAAGAACTGTATACATTACTTTTGTTTATCCCTTTCATAAATACATTTTGATGCATCTGTAGCAAATTCTTTTGAGAAATTGCTCATGATTTTCATTTCCTTTGCCATGGCAACCAGAGCTGTCCATGGAATAAAATTCGTTTTACACTGCTGAAAGACTATCTCCTTATGTCCATTCTTGTGTAGTTTGGTCAAGATTGGCAGTTCAATTATTTTAGCAATTATGAAAGGGCACTTCCAAAGGAACATTAATTCCTTTGAGTTTGGCTGAAATTGGCCAAGTGATTTAGCAATGGATAAATTTTTTAAAAAAGGGCCATTATCTAATCAACATGTCACCCGATGAACATTTCTACAAAAAAAATGTAAATCGGCCGAATACTTTTTAAGAAGAAGTTTTTACTTAAGCCATCAGGCAAAACAGCCTCGCCTCTGGTTGCCATTTTTTCACCAATCCACATAGCCTAAAGAAATCTGATAGAGGGTCATCCAAGTAGCATTCCTACACAATTTATTTGGAAATCGGCCAACCAAAGTGTTTACTATAGCCATATAAAGCAAACAGCGCCAGCCCCTTGCGGCTACCTGTTATTACCAATCAAATGTATTCAAGAAATCTGATAGTGGGTCAACCAAGGAACACTTCTACAAAATTATTTGGAAGTCGGGCAAATACTGTTAGAAAAATATGTTTAATGTTTTCACTATAGGAATGTAAGCCAACATATCCCTGCCTCTTGGCGGCCATGATTTTCGACCAATCAGCATGTATTGAAGAAATCTGATAGAAGTTTATCCAAGGAACGTTTCTACAACATTATTTTTAATATCAACCACCGGTTTGGGAGAAGAAAGGTTTTTTTCCTTTGGTTGCTATGGAAACCACAAATATACATGTATCAAACAAATTTGAAGGAATTTTAGTGAAAACATTATGAGGATGCTTTTTGTGAAGTTTCATCCCAACTCACTGGTTACAGAGAGGACGATGTTTACGGACGACATAAGCCGAACAAAGGCATCCCAATAACCCACCTTGAGCACTTCGTACTCAGTTGAGCTAAAAGTGTAAATGAATGACGCACAACGTATGGTTTCCCACGGACATCCAAGGATCCTAAGAGCTCACAAGTGAGGTTAAAAGTTTATAAGCTACTGGAAGCAGTTTATAACAAATGTTTAACTCGCCTTCATCAATTTCTACGAGACTGTCTTGTGGTCTGTTCTGCTCTTTACACTCTTTCTTGGTCACGAGTAACCGTTCCAAGTACTCTGTCACCACTCTCCATTCTTTAGCAGCCTAATGCGATAAACACACAAGATGTTTAACATTGTCCATTGCTATCTCACAAAGGTCCAGGTATATCTATATTATCTCATATCAACAATAAACAATTCTGCATCAGATTTTGAAAACATATAGCGAAAGACTTACGAAATGAGTTATACACATTTGGACAAAACATACAATATTTAGAAGGTACCACTGAGAAACGGACATCAATTCGGTCCTCGATTTTAAAAAGAAATGCATAATAAATTCAGGAACCAGAATCACATGTCATAATACAAGTTTATATCAATATCGGTAATATATCTATAGGTGCTACCTATTTACGAAAAAACGCAAGATAATTATAAACAAAAATTAAAGAGCATACTTTGGCCATAAAAAAGGATTTATAAGTAATTGACTAGACAATAATAATGTTAATGTCATGTTTCTTGCATTATCAAAACATTTGGAATTCGTATTGCTGTCGTCTATTATTACGAACAGAAAATAATAAAGTAAAGACATTTATAATGAACGAGGTTAAAACATGAGGGCCAAGATGATCCTTAATCGATCTCCTGCATTATGGTAAAGAAGCAAATTGATCAGGCCTTTTCAGATGCCACCTGGAGACTGCCGTTTTCAACCAGTCAATATGAAGAATTTATGTAAGGGGTCACATTTCTGCTAAACCCTTTCCCTATTAGAGACGGTTTCTGAGGCCTTTGCAACAGACGATTTAGAAGAAAGATTGTCGCCAAAAGAACAATTGCTCCTTATGAGAAAGTTAACCTTTTGCCACAATGTTTGATAACTAATTATACTTTGAATGAGTGAGTGTAGCTCATGCATAGGAATTTGGGGTCTTTCATGTTGATACATCTTGATACAACTTTTTTTGCGGGAAACGACGTCGCTCTATTGACGTTACGCCAAAATGAATTGTTACGTAAAATGAGGTCACGTTCTTCTTTGGCTACGATACAGTCAAAATTTAGGTTCGGGCGTAAGAAGACTTATGCGGTCGGTTTTTTTTACGAACGGGTAAACATATTTCTTACAGAGTTCCATTACTTTTTTATTTTTCGTACAAATGGTGATTCCCACATAACACAGCACTTTAATGATATTAAATATCGATTTAAAAAAAAAAATGATTAAAAAGACGACAATAATTTTAATCCGTGTTTATCGTCTAATTATATACATACCCAAAATATCGATTTAAAAAAATGATTTAAACGACGACAATATTCGTGTTTTTCGTCTCATTTTAAACATATCCAAAATGGCGGCCCCCATGGATTTGGCCAGCTTCGTGGGTTATTGAAAACAAAAATATATATCTCACATCTGTCACCTATGAACGAAAAAAACCATTTATGGGTGTTTTTCGTATTACTTATTCTGAGGTGCATCAGTCATAATACTTTCCAGAATGATAAGGAGGGAAAAGTATATATTACCACTATAAAAGTATTAGGTATCACCCGATAGGGATTATAACGCTGGTCTCCAGCTCCAAAGGGGAACGCTCTAACCACCAAACCAGGGAGACAGATCAAAGCTCAGGATCAGGTGAATACTATCGGTTTTTACCTGTGAGTCCTTGAAGAAGTTGTATAACAGTACATCATCGAATTCCAGGCCCTTTGCCTCATATATGGTCAACACAAGACCTAGTCTCAACTCCTCTGGAATGGCGTCTCGGGCGGCCTCGTTCACAACTGCAAAACAAAGTTGTAAATATGTTTTGTGAATATCAATACATTATCCTGCTTTCTGTAGCTACTCATTTTTTTAAACATTGTGGGAAAAGGTGCATGAAAAATTTCTTCCAATACCCATTGTTCGGATTATTTGACATGTCAGGAAACAGTTTTGTACGGATCTCACCACAAATGAAATGACATGTAGTCAAGCATGACTTTATGCCATTCACTCAATGAACTAATTATTACTAGCAATTGTAACATATTGTCTTAACTATGCTGATTCATATAACGTAAATCTTATTAACAGAGATCTTTACAAAATACATATTTGATTAATGAAGGTGCCATAAACACAGCTGATAAAGGTAGCCAATATGACCTGCACCTACACTGTTCAGAAATGCCAACTATTTTACTTGCACTGAATCAACTATAGTAAAGATATATAGCAAGAAAACTGCGAACAAGTCACAGTCATATGTACATACATATTAATCACAACATATGGGGTTTAAGGCCGTTTTAAACAATCTTTCAGTCATAACAAGGCGGTCAGTTCACCTACTCATGTGTTTCCTGGCTTTCTCACACCAGTTGTGATATATTGAACCCTTTCGTGACCTGGTTAATGCCAGTTCAAGTAAGGGTTAAATCTATCTATAGACCGCGCCTCCCCGCATGAACCTTGCCATGTTCTAAACGACAGTAATTGTCATGTAGAATTACGTACCAAATTAATTAGTGTCAACGGTGTAGACTGCTCGCAATTAAACCCTAGTTGACCCTAATTAAGGTGGGGACTCTTATACACGATGTCTGGCTCCGAATGCGGTATAAATACAGGACGTCCCTGTTTTTGTTTTACGCATCTTTCAACAATTATTTAGTTATATCATGGTGTTTCCTTAGTAATTTATCAGTACTACTTGTCCATTCATCCTGACACCAGCAATTCAGTCGTAATGCTAACCCAACCAATCTGAGCACCAAGGAGGGAAAAACATTAATACCATTTTCAAAGTATTTGGTATGACCTGGCCATAGATCAAACCCGCGACACCAAAGGCAGATGCTCTACCATTACAGTTCCAACACTGTTGTAATCAGAATATAGCCTGATATCCATTAAATAGTTGTATCTTGTATCTAATTCCCTACAATAGAGAAGAAGACAGTGAAAACATTACCAAGAATGGCCTGATGGGCCCCAAACTCTATATGAGAGGTCTTCCTTTTGTTGCCCCGCAGCAGGACTGCCAGATCACTATAACTGCATGATTCAAACAGGATGGGCTTGGGACCGTTAAACAATCCCTGGTCACGTTGCAGGCGGTCAAAGGATTCTGGGAAAAATTCCACAATAAGATCGAGCACGCAGCTTGCCATTGAGAGAATTCCCGCATGGGATCGGTAGTTGTGGGTTAACTGATACATCTGTATGAAGAAAGCTTGAACGGTAATACCTCATGTAGTATACTTCTGCAGCAGACGACATAAGAATACATTGTGGCAAAAATAGAAATTGCTCATGATGTTTTCAACTCAATTCAATGACCATCTTTTTTTTCTCCAGAGATTGTATGTTTCCCTTGATGTTTTTAAAGTCTTCTGCTGGACATTTGATGTATGCGTTAAATGGTTCAACCGGTTTTCCAGACATTGTGGCCAGTGACGACCAGGTTGACTAAATGTTTGTGTCGTCTGCCAATAAGTACCGAAACGAAAAGTGTGCCAGACATACAAAGGAGAAGTGATCACTAAATATCACCCTAGATGGTAGTTTTTGTATCAGTGTTTTACGCAATTTTTAACATTATTTCAGATATATCACAGCAACAGTGCAATTATTCATGATTCCTGGGTAAGCAATCCAGTACTAGGCTATGAAATGTTTCTTGGTCAAGGGGACTCCACCATAACGATTGCGCCACGACTGGTGATCAGCCCGGGAAGCCCGGTCCCAATTCAAAGACGCTGACCACGCGGTCACGGCGGATCGCTAATTGTCACTCTAACCAGGCAGGCAACACAAAATAAGAGAGTTCCGATGAATACATGTTTTTCCCTGCCAATATGTCAGCATGTGAAAGTATAACAGACCGACAATGGACAACAGATTCCTAAATAAAATCCTGCCTACGCAGGTGAGTGACACATGCATATGTACATTTATCTTATTTACCATTAATTTAGCAAGAGCTGTCCGTAAGACAGCGCGCTCGACTTTTCAACCGCTTATTAGTTACTGAGAGATGGATGCTAGTTGCATGCACATTGTTAACTAGAATTTCTTAGTAAAACAAAAATAGCCATAATTTGCAGTTTATGCAGGATAGAGTTATATAATTCAAGTATTTACATAGGTACGATAGTATGAAAGCCTTGTAGAACGTTTCAATGCAATACATTTAGTAGTAACTGAGCTATGGTGAAATATATGTACATATGTACATATATGCAAAACCTTGACCAGTGTGATAACAATAGTTGTAATATTCTCAGAATAGTCAGCTAAAAATCATGGAATGTTGTTTTTTCATGTGGGGTGAATCTTAACATGTTGACACATTTACATTAAGTGACTTGAAAACAGTGTGACACAATGAGAATGACTGATATATTCATTAATCATATTTTTGTTATAGACATGTTCGCCTTAATGAATTTCAAAGTGACCTATTGCAGATTTGTGGTATTCGGGAAAAGAAATATACCTTTTTGGGGACTTCAATAGCAGATGCTTTTAAAGTGGCCTACTGCAGATGTGTTATATTTGGGAAAGGGATATCTCTTTATGGGTACTTCAACAGCAGATGTTTAAAAAGTGTATACTGCAGATTTGTTATATGTGGGAACGGGATATCTCCTTTTTGGTACTTCAACAGAAGATGTTTTCAAAGCGGTCTGCTGCAGCTTTGTTATATGTCGGAAAGGGATATCTCTTTTGGGGTTCTTCAACAGTAGATGTTTTCAGAGTAGTCTGCTGAAGATTGTATGCAGGAAAAGACATGTTCCTTTTTTGGTTATTCTACAGCAGCTGTTTTCAAAGTGGCCTTATGTTGATATGTTGTATGTGGGAAAGTAGTAAACCTTTTAATGTACATCGATCAACAGCAGATGTTTCTAAAGTGGTTTGCTTCAGATTTGTTGTATGCAGGAAAAGGGATTTACCTTTGTGGGAACTTCAACAGCAGATGTTTTCCCCATGGCCGCCTTTGAATTTTTAGCTTGATAGAACAAAGATCTTAGATCGCTAAATCGGAACGCAATTCCTCGCATGATGCTCTGAGCGGTGTCACCTGAAAAACAGATAGATAAGAACGGTTGATTGATTGCTTGGGATGTTAACGCCGCTTTCAACACTACTGGTTGACTACTTAATACAAGTCAAATATATAAACGGTTCTGCTTTCGGGATTTTCCAACACAAACGGCGCCATTAAGCTGGTTAAGTCTTCAGGAAGCAGACATCGAGCGTAATTAATATAAGCTAAAAGCTTAAATGCAATCAATGTAAAATGAATAGATTTAAACTAATACCTGTTAAAAACATATCATTTGGATTCTGACAAATTCTTATCAGGAGACACAATTCAGCCTGTGTGAAGTCCTGTGTTTCGTCGACATATATTTGGTGTATCACCCAAGGGTGGTTTTTCATATTTCTCAGACGTCCGTAGATATTGTGGACGAGATCTGTCTCATCAAACAGGTGGTGCTGTTTCTTGAAATGTTCGTAGCGTCTGAAGCAGCGGTGTATTGGTTCCCTGTCCACAGAAAAGTTTGGTGCCCGCTTTCTGTGCAGTTTGTCATACTCCTCTAAAGGTTGATAGCCGTTTGTGTGGGACAGCGCTTCAAAAGATCCCTGAAAAGGGAGTAACATCATCATTGATTGACTTAGCCCGTTCCCACAAACAGACGCTTTCTGAAGACTTTGCAGCAGACGACTTTTGAAAACGTTATTTAGTAATTGTTCTTTCATTTATAAAGAGTTAACTTACATTTTACCAAATGCTTTCAAAGTCGCCTGCTACAGATTTATGGAATGTGGGGAAGTGTTAAAACCATTTTTTAACCATATTTCAGTCATCTTATGGCTGTCAATTACAGAATATGTGTTTCCTGGCTTTGTTGCACCAGTACTTCATACATCATTCTTCCCAGGCTGCTGGTTACATTCTACATTCCCGCATTGACTATTTAGCCCATTAATGGAAGACGAATGAATGTCCTAGTCGTAATTCAAACTCACAACATAATTAATAGCCCTCATCAGTACCAACTGCGCTATTTGAGCTTGTCAAGTTAAATAATGGGGAAAGGAGTCATCTAGCATCTCGAAAAGATAAGTCATACAAGGTTAATAAGACGATTTCTTCTCCGTATCAAAATAACACGTCAACATTTCAGATATGTTTCTTAATGCAGACGCCACTTAAACTAATGTGTTTAGATTTTTTAATCTACAGATGCCTTTTGATGAATTTGAAGCAAACATTGTGGCAAAAGGAGATATTGATTGCTTAAAATGAGCATTTTCCTCCCTTTTGCCAGAGTTGAATGAGCAATTTCTACTTTTGTTTTCAACTCAATTCAATAATTAAACTTTCTCTTACAGAGAGTTTCCATAATTTTGACTGGATGTTTTCAAAATCTGCTGCAGGGATTGATTGATTGTTTGGTGTTTTACGACGCTTTCAACATTTGTTCAGTTATATTATGGCGTTTCCTGGGTAAGTTAACAGTACTAATGGTTTTATTATGACACCAGCCAGTCAGTCGTAATGCTAACGCCACCACCCTATCACCCTGAGCGTCAAGGAGGGCAGCCATTCCTACTACTTTTATAAAGTATTTGGGAAAGAGTTCAATTATTCAATAATTCATTCATAGAGGTTTTTTTCTGTTTCTGCA
Organism: Serripes groenlandicus; assembly: GCA_031761405.1. Taxonomy (NCBI): domain Eukaryota; kingdom Metazoa; phylum Mollusca; class Bivalvia; order Cardiida; family Cardiidae; genus Serripes; species Serripes groenlandicus. The sequence goes on from JASEVX010000285.1 coordinate 135,759, forward strand.
TAGATGTTTTCAAAATCATCTGATGCAGATTTGTTGCATTTTGGAAAGGGTTAAACAATTAATCCATATAGAGGGTATATTTCATGTTCATAAATCCTTATTTGACCCCAAAACCCTATTGTATGGGTTCTCAAAAGAATCGTCCCAGACAGGTGATTCTTTTGAATTACCCAAAATAGGGTTTATATGGGAGATACAGCAGGTAACAATACACAGACCTGTGAACCCCTCTTAGCTAGCCCTGTTGTTTACCTTAATGAAGGACATAATTTCTGTCCAAACTAATGATGGATGACAATTCAGTTTCTTTTTAATCTTGGGCCAAACTTCTTCCACAAATACAGGGTAGGTTATCTCTCTTCTTGGATCAACCTGCAACACATATTACCAGTTAGTAAAATGTAATATTTTGATATTTATATTTGATATGACTATACCCTATGTTGATCAGTTTAGTAATTACCTTTTTCGGTTGATTCTTATAACACAGTATTTTATGGTATACTTTGATGAATTTCCTTCTATTTTCTATGTGTAAAAAGGATGCAATATCCGTCGATATTGCAAGCAATGTGATATTGCGTTCAAATCTACTTCATATGCTAGAAGTAGACGGAACTATATCCATACAGTAACATTACAAAGCCCTCCCGTCCAACCTTTGATGGTTTTAGAGATCGGCTAACAACGATTGCTACATCGTGTGTGGATGACACGCAGTGAAAAGTCGATAGACATACAAAGAAAACCATCTGGTCTATTTAAACCACTAGTTCTGTGTAAATACCTAGGTAGATTCTGACTTAATAATGTGTCGTGTAAAAGAATTATATTGGTGGATTGTAGAATCGCTGCACATTTGACATACGCTATATGTATGTAGTTTGTTTTTATTGTCGGTGACGATTTATTATGAGTTTCAATTACACATGACCAACAAAATATAAAGGGATTTCATAACTGCAAGTAAAATCAGCAAATGATTGTTTTTTAAGATAGGTCTTCTGATTATTTTGTCCCTCTCCGATGTGAAGTTTTTCAACGGAGAAAGAAAGATGTGTGTTCCCTTTACTGAACTTACTGTGAGGTCAAAAAGGGGCATCTAAATCGTACTAAAGAACACTAATATTCACGCGTAAATACGAGAATAAGATAAAAAAAAAATTATGAAATCCACTGTTAGAAAGAGCATTACACATTATTATATCGACGATATAATTTCGACTCGAAACAAAATGGTGACCAAACATGGCGGCCTGTAAATTTATATTTTCCACGACCCCAGGAACCATCAGAAAAGAACATCATTGTGCGATAAATCGTAATTATTAATTTATCAAAACTGTTCAACACAATAGTTAATTTTCTAAATGCTTGAAGTGTTTAAAAAACACACCACGACAAATTTTAAATGGGCAATATATCAAATTATAGAATAAAAAGGTTATTGCATGGTTATGGAACACTATTGTGTTGGGACTCGTTCCTTAGGCGGAGTACTGCCCGAGCTTATATGCAATAACCTATTGTATTGTATTGTATTGTATAGTACTGTATTGTCAAGCGAAAGATTTGTTTTAAATTAGGCCATGTACCACTCTTTTCAAGCCATATAAGTGAATAACTTATTCCGTTCTATTGGCTGATCTAAATATCTATGTAAACATGAACAATACGCAATATTATATGGTTTGTGGAACAAGGTTAACCCTTTTTCAAATAGAGAATAATGCTTATCAACGTCAAAAGATCCCTGAAAAGGATTTACATCATGATTGATTCACTTAAACCTTCATTACACAAATCTCTATGAAAAAAATCACCTGTGGCAGAATGGAAAAGTCGTAAGTAAAATATATAAAACAAATCTAAGGAGTTGATTAGCAAAACAGTTTGTTTGTTGATCATCAAAAAGGATCAACCAAAATATAGTGTAAGGGATATAATACTTGCTCACATACAAACTATCAGCAGAAGACAACTTTGAATACTGTTTAGCCAAACTTATTAAATCTCAAATAAGAATTAATTTATGAGCAATTTCTCCTTTTGCCACAATGTTTTCAAAAGCCATCTACTGCAGAGGTATGTCTATGTGGGAAAGGGATAAGAGCTTGAAGAAACTAATACTATAAAGTGTGTCTAAATGGTATGTTTTCCCAAACGTTTTTTGATGCATCTGCAGCAGACCACTTTTGAAAACATTGTTGCAAAAGGAGAAGTTGCTAATAAACGTTCAGTTCAATAATTATATTTTCATTATTAGAGATTTTCACAATTTTTATATAGATGTTTTCAAAGTTGTCTACTGTAGAGTTGCATTATATGGTCAAACAGCAATATCCGCTTTTCCAACAAAGTTTTAATGATACAACATCATGGAAAGTGACAGACCTTATTTTTCCGAGAATTTGCCTGAAGGATTTGTTGTTCGCAATCTTCGTCATCTTCCTCGAACTGGTTCCTGTCCTCATTCTCGCTGTCTGAATCTTCTTCGAGTAGCGAGAGAACACCCAGGGGACCGACATCAGACCATCCTGCTACATTCGCCTAAAATATCATGGTTAATAATACAGTTTTTGGAACTTCAATAATTATCTCCCTTGTATATCATTTAGCATTATTAGATTAAAAAATAGTTGTGACACTTATGAAACTCAAATGATTTTGAGTTTGACAACCACATTTTGTTTAAGATTTTGCTTTGTCTGATTATGTCAGCTTCTTGATCTAATAAGGTTTGTACATGTAGTAGTGTAATGATATTCATTTGCACTTTTTCTTTTCAACAAATACGAAATATGCCTATCGAAATTAAATTTGACCTTGTGACCTAGTTTTTGTTTCAACATGACCCAGTTTTGAATTATTATGATTTTCTTGAGGACAAGATGTGTTCACAATATTTTCTAAAATTTGATCTAGTTACCAAGTTTTTGATCACTCTAGAAAACGCTGTGTCAAAAGTAGAAATAGCTCATAAGCAATTTCCTTTTTCCCAATATTTTCAAAAATGTTACTTTCATTTAAAGAGATTTTCTATATTTTTGCAAAGATTTCTTCGAAATTGTCTGCTGCAAGTTCGCTGTATGTGGGAAAGGGTTGTAGACCTATCAAGACCTTGATATTTTTCTCTAATTCAACCAATTTTCCATCTGTTTCAAAGAGTGGGGACCATGATTATAGATACCTTCATACTTCCATCATCTTTACGGTCGAAGAAATATGGTTGACCAATTGAAGCGTCCAACATAATTAGAAGTTGGCGAGACGTGAGGAACATCGGATACGAGTAGTCGCCAGCATCTTGTAGCTTGTTTGGAAGTTTTTCTTTCTCGTGTTCTACATATTTCCGCATTAACTCGTCCGCATGACTCAATTCACGGAATTTCTTTTGTACCTGGCTACATAGGACGAGGTTTTTGGTGATGAAGAGTTGATGTATGTGGTCATACTGACACTGAACGGGCTTGTCATTTAAATCACAGCCAGACATTTTTGATTGGCCAACAGCTCCCTCTTCTTCGGTTTCGGAAACTTCGCCATCAGAATCATCTGCAATTTGAAACAAGGCACATCAGAAAAAAGGTTAATTGTTTATTAAGTATTTTACTCCGTTTTCAACATTGTTTCAGTCATATCTAGACAAAAGAACACTTATTCACGATAAGTGGGTAACAAATCTTTGCTACGCTAGGAAATGTGCATTTACCATGACCATCCCAAGTGAGGACCGAGCCCCGGACGTCCAATTCAAAACCTCCCATGGCGTAGGTGGATTCTAAGACAATGTATTTTGTATCTAATATTGGGATTATTGATAAAAAACTGCCGGGCAACTCTTCTAGTTTTGTTATTGTTTTTTGACAGATGTTTCTTTTAAAAATGTATGTGTAGGGATTTCTGAACAGTGTGATCCCTGTCCGAAGATTTTAAATGAGCTCAACATTTGTTCCATTCGTTTGCTTATCTCGAGCACTGATCGCCATCAGATTCAGCTGCAATTTAAAGCAATCCAAATGATAACAAGAGGGCCATGATGGCCCTGGATCACTCACCTGAGTTATGTATGTGATTTGTTATGCCACCACAATAACTCATTATGTCGTCCGATAAGCTAATGCAAGTTGACCAGTATAGCTCCACTGCCACATGGCGAAATAACCAAAACCTATGTTGTATGTCTTTTATGAAATATTATGACTTACAAGATCTCTAAAGAAATGTCTATAACATTTACAAGTTAATCTTTAAAAAACCAGACATTCTTTTTTGAAGGAAATACTTTTCTAAATATTACACTCGGGGCATAAAGGGTAAAACAGCTCTAGCTCCTGGTGGCCATGTCTTTTGACCAATCAGCATAACGTAAAGTAATCAACTAGATAGTCAGTCTAGAAACGCGTCTCCATTTTCATATGAAAATCAGTCTGTTACTTTCATATTTTTGAAGGTCACACATAGCAGCAAGAAATTTTCAATTGGACTAGTCCTTACTACTTTCATCCTCCTGGTTCCACTCTTCTTGTAATTTGGTATGCACAAACTCAACACATCTAGGTAATAACGGGGCATCAGCCTCCTTTGCCTTGTTCCAGTAACCACGGAACTGACTCCACAGTCTGTATAGACAGCAAATTGTCTTACCTGGATAGAACAATAGTGTTTGAAGTAACACATGCTTGCCAATATGTCAATTAGTGAAAGCAGTACAGACCTATGGACGTTGTTGTGGTATAATATATGCTTTTATCACATGACAATGCTTGTATCCGATCTAGTATACCCATTTCGTATATCTTCATATGAAACGTGTGTAATATAACATTACCGAATCACTTTTGTTGTATTCATACGCGAATGTTTACAAAAAGGCTGAGAACGTGTATCCGGTAAACGCAAACGTCACGATAGATGGACGAGGTAAAGGGACCATTATCGGTCATGAAAATAAAAGAAATTGTGATAAGTTAAGAGTTTATTAAGTATTACATGTTTGAACGATTTTCTGACCGCGAAAACCCTATTTTCTGTTTGTGTTTCGTCACGTGATAAAAAGAATCTGACAAAGGCTTGCTTAATTACAAATTTCTTGAACTCGTTTAATAAAACTTTATATGAAATAAATGATAACTCATGTCAGATCCTATATATGTTGTGTATATTGTATCAACTAATGAACTCATGCATGAAAGTGTATTCCTACCATGCCCCTTATTTTGATATAACCCATATATTTTACATGTATGCTAATCTTTGAAGTATTAAATATTCTGCTAAGCTATAGATGTGTTCCTGCATTATATGTTATAATCATTCGACAACAGACGTCCAAATGAAAGAGAAGTACATGTACTCCCTATGTGTTTCCATGCCAATATAGGCACTCAATACGTGTGTCTCACCAAATGGTTTTAAAATCGTAGCTTCTCTCAGTGGCACCCTGGGTTGTATGGATAGTATTATTACTCTGGTGTCAGGAAAAGCTTACGAAAACTGGTATTTTCTCATGAAATGATGTGATATGACTGATAAACTACTACTTTACACTTTCCCACATGTGCAATTGCAGCAGACAACTTGTGTTGTAATATTTTCTACTTTACTCAATTATAAACAGTATATTTAAAGGGAATTGCAGTGTTTTGGCCTAGAGGTTTTCAATACTGTCTGCATAAGATAATTCATATGTTTCAACTAACAGTGATCTGGTGTATGCCCCCTGTACGAAACTGATAGTGTTAGGCGTCTGCAACAATTATACAGCTGAAAACTTTGTAAAAGTCACGGCAAAATCATGCAGTTCTCTATAAAAAAAAGTATAATTTTCAAAATCAGTTGAAAAATATTGTGGCAAAAGGTTAAATCACAAAGCTTTCACAAGTCATCTGCTGCAGAGGCATCAAAATACTTCTGTATAAGGGAAAGGGTTAATGAACTGTTAAAATTACCATCTATATATATAAACATTAATACCTGTTCCACTCCGTCCTAACAGCAGGATGGGCGATTTTGACGGAAGGTTTATGATTGCGTGTTCAAGGTCAGTCACTCTGTATGGAAAGTCAACCTTTGAGTCGATATTCTGTAAAATATGGCTAGCGAGTGTCGAGGAAAATGAGTAAAATTTCAGAATGTGATATTCGGTCTCGATAGCACTGGCGGGAGGGAAGTAATGTTGTAGTTCCTATAAATGTAATAAATATAATATGTATGATATACACTAGCTTTGCCCTTTCCTACATACAACACATCTGCAGTAGACAAGTTTGCAAACTTGTAGTCAAAAAGACAGTATTATTAATGAATAGAGTTGAAAACATTTATCAATTTCACCGTTTGCCAAAATGTTCAAAAGTCATATGCTGCAGATGTAGGAAAGAGCCCTATCTCCCGAATGGATTATTATACATGTATATGAATGAACTACAAGAGTGCCAAGATGGCCCAAAATCGATAATTAGTATGCTTATATCAAGAAAAAATTAAACTGCAAGGAGTGAACACTGGTAATCAAACAGCTTGTCAGCAGAAAACATTGTAATAAGGCATTAAATATTTGAACAATGAATTTGAAAGAGGACCACCAATGGATCATTTCTTTGAAGTTTGGTTGAAATTGATCCAGTGGGTTTTCATTCTGATGCGGTTTGCGGCTATTGTTTTGGCTTGAACAAATTATGTAAAGGGTCACTTTAGGAACATTTCTGTCATATTATCTTAAAATCAGGCAAGAACCGTTTGCCCTTTTCTGAAGCCGCCTGGCTGCTATGTCTTTCAACCAATCTATATGGCTTGAACAATCTTTGTATAATGTCAATCAAAGAACATTTTTACTACATTTTCTTTGAATTAAACAAACAACTTCAGAAGATGTCTCACCCGGACATGAATAATGGTCCTGAACAGGCTCAGTGTATATATATCCCTACATATGGCCTTAAATACTACTCTATTGACGAAGTTTAACCATGCCACACACACATAATCCCGCAAATTGCGAACAAGTACCAGCATCATAAGGTAAGAGCATACTAACAAGAGCACCGCCTGCGGGTGCTGGACGCTCGTCTGATTTTTATCCTTCTATGCTTTACTTATTTTATATAATTATTCTTCAAGTTCGGAATGAATTTTTAAATATTATAATAGCCTTACGGTACTGCTGGTTTTCAAGTATCAAAACAAGATTAACCATGTGAAAATAAATCCAAGTTCTTTACATGATAGTAGATATTCAAGTCGGAAAGTGGCTGTTAATATATGTCAAGATCATAAGCCTAGTAATGTGTATGGACAGCCAAATGAGAGAAGTCAAGCGATGCCTGTTGACTTTTATCTAGAAAATATGGCAAGTTCAATATTGTTAGTTTCTGCACAATAAGTGGACGTATTGGTGTACAAAACATAGTCTTTACAACATTAAAATCATTACTGAGCCTGACTGCATGTTGTCTAAATAGGTTTGTGGTCGGAAAAGAAACTCTCAAATACGCAAATTAAAATTTGTTTGTGCAATTGTTGACCCAAGGAGCCCTTAAAACACATTTCTACAAAGGTTTTTCGAAAACGATTGCTACACACTAAGTTTTGTCACAATTATTCAAATGCAACTAAATATATTGTATTTTTACTATTATTATATTTTTAGAGAAAATAATTGACATTGACCCCGTGAGCCCAAAACACGATCCCAATAAAAGTATTTATTTATAGATATAAAAAAAAATAGGCCAATTGTAACTAAATATATTGAATATATTACAGTGTTGCTATATTTAGTAACAGTGACCTTGACCCAGGAGCCCCATAACACAATCCCATTAAAGATCTTCTTTAATACTTACTACAAATATACGTTTGTTACATTAGGTCAACTGTAACTTACGATATTGATTATATTACTATTTTCCTATGTTTAGTAATAATGACCTTGACTCCAAAACAAAAACAATGATTTATACTTCCTATAAACTAAGTTTAGTTGCATTAAGTTCAACGTTACAAAACAATATGTGTCTGAAATTGTCTAAGTTAAGAAAGGTGAATCGTCCAATCAAAATACATGCCAGGGTATGGTAACTTGTAAATATTTTCCTTCATTCTAGTTTTCATTTAATAGTGAACAGGTATTCCAAATTATAAAGTGATAGCCTTGAAAGATAGCATGTAAGTGAGCGGAACGCAAACCTTATAACATCTGGAGAGCTAAAAATTACTAAGTCAAAAAGATAAACAAAAAGTATTCAACCCCTCCTAAATGTATGCCGTAAACACCAATGTAATAATGTTGAAGTACATAATATATTTATTGTTTGTGAACAGTTTGAAATAAATCTAACAATAAATGAGAAAGCTATGTCCAATTCTCAAAAATCACAAAAATCCATCAAAATTCATGTTTGTTACCCCCCAAAAAGGGCGCACTCTGCATCTTTAGCATACAATGTGAAAAGGGGTATTAGATAAACAAGTCTTCCAAGTTTCAAAGTAATAGCTTTGATAGTTCCAATGTAAGTTACCTAATCGCAAAACTTAACCTATGCCGACAACGACGATCAAGTGACGACAATACCTCGTCATTTTTTTAAAAATCAGAGGAGCTAAATATTTAGCAGTATAAAATACGACCCTTCTAGACGTTTAATGTATAACTATATAAAATCCTTGGTTGGTATCAGGATAAATGGACAAGTTTTACTGGTAACTTACAATGAAATGCTGTGATATTACTGAACAAGAGAACCGCAAAGCAAATGCGAACACTTTCAAAAAGGGGCATTAATGAATAATTATTAATGCCAGAAGTAGGTGACTTGGTAAGTACATGCGGATTGTTACAAAGTACATGTGTAAATGTTGATCGGTTTTTGAAATATGAGGTCAGGTTAAAGTTGTGTAATGACACAGTCGAACACGACGCTAAGGGTATCACAATAGCCAGTATTTTTTCTTTGTAAATCAGACGAGCTTAAAATTGTTGAAAGCGGAGTAAAACACCAAACAATCAAAATTACATGCCTACCTTTTGTTGTTCGACAACTCTCTCCACTGGAACGTGATTTTCGGCGAACATTTTGGGATATATTAGACCACCCTGGGTCAAGTTGAGTTGTGATGAGTCCGTCTTGATTCCCCGTAGATCTTTCTGTATAATACACTCTTCTCCTCGATGGTATGACAGTTTTATTTTTTCGACAGATCTATTTAAAAGATTGTTTTATTTGCGTTTTAACCTTTTCCGACATGCATATGCAGCAAATGACTTACAAACAGTGTGTCAAAAGGACAAAAATCATATCAATAACAATATGCAAAATGTCGTTATATTACTTTTACGGTTAATTAAAGAATACCTATCTTAATGTTACATCTAACAAACAAATGATCTGCTTATTGCATGCCTTTACTAATGATTGACATTAAAGGAGGAATTTCTCCTTTTGTCATAATGTTTCCAAAAGTCATCTACTGCAGAGGTGTCAGAAAGCATCTACATGTGGGAAAAGGTTAAAGGCAGGAGTTAACAGTGAAAATTATCATTTGAAAGATTTACTTTTTAAAACAGTGAATTAATCGGGTTATACTTCGCTTATGTCGCGGGTCGAACTTATACACAATTGGAGAGAGTGCATGTTAGCGGCCTGGTTAGCTCAGTTGGTAGAGAACTCGCCCTAAACGCGAGAGGTCACTGGTTTGAGCTTTAGAATGGCAGCTTGTTTTTCTCTCCTTGTAACACTTACATATCCCAACAGGAAAACATTATAAGGGTTTAATGCCGTTTTCAAAAGTATTTCAGTCCTATCACACCAGCTAGTTTCCGCGCTGTTTCGCCATGCAATATTTCCAGGCATCTGACAACCTTGACTCGTAGATTTTTGAGGGAAATAAAACAAATCAATATGGTTGCTTTATTGTGACTTTAAGTCATTTTCAACTATATTTCAGTTATATCACGGAGACAGACATAGCATGGACAAACCAATGTGATGATCTAAGATGTACCTGTATATTTTGTCATGATCAAATACGATCTCCCACACTCGAATGATCTCCGAGTAAATCCTCCCTCCTAGCACTGCTTGACTCGTGTCGTCGGTGTCAAGCTGAAGTCTACGCTCTGCAGATTCACTACATCGCGGAGAAAAGGCAATAGCTTTCTCCCAAATAATTCTCGAACCTTGACAAAAATAGAATGGGCAGAGAATTAGATTTTCAAAACAATATGGCAAATAAAGAAATTGATCATTATGAGCAAGTTCTCCATTTGCCATAATATGTTTTTAACTTTATTAGATATTTAAACTTTGATTTATGCAAATGAGCCAAGTTTAGAGATTGGGAAGGAAGATAGCACCTGCAAGAAAATATGCCAGATAACAATTACCAAATAAAAGTGTAATAGACAGAAGAACGGACAGATTGACAGAGGACAAACGTGTTTTCTCTTATAGGCAGGTCACACAAGTAAAATTAAAATGTTTTCTACACTCAACACACCTGAAACAGATGGCTTTGAAATCGTCTGGTAAAAAGTATGGACAATTATTCAATTCGGGGTTAATTGTATTATAAAACCATATTATTGAATAGAGTTAAGAACATTATGAGAACCATCTTTTGCATCAAAATATGTATGCAAGTGGGAAACGGTTTAAGGAAGGTGTGTATCAGAATATAGCTGTTTTGTAAATCAATTTCATAGGGAGGCTTATGTTCTTTAAAATATCAATTTAAACCAAGTATCTATGCATACATACCCTTTGAAAACTTTGCCTCAAACAAATCTAATGTTTTAGGGACATTTCGAAGCTTTTTACACAGGACTGGCTGCCAATTTCCACTGGCTAGTAACTGGATTATTTTGACTATCCGATTTTTTAGTTCTTGCAGGACATGCTTGTCTCGAAGTATTTTCCAAACCTCTTTGGTACACTCTACCTCCCATCTTAAATTGTCAAAAACCTATAAAGCAATATAGATACGTTAACCTGTCAGCTGCAGATGCATCAAAATGTGTAATGAAGTAGAAATGGGTCAAAGTTTATATATGATCAAAACTAATGTATTCTTTCTTACCTTTATGACAATTTTCTCAATTAATCTTTCATTACTTGCCCTTTCATTGTTTCTTATATTTGCATATCATTATCCCCATTGTTGTTGCCCTCTGATCACATTATCGAACTTATCTATATGTATTATATAATAATTCTTATATTTTAATCATGAAACCCGTAAAATGGGACTTGCATAAATCAAATGTAGTGTTTAACAATTGTTCAGATATATCACGTATTTTCCTGATATAGTAACGAATACCACTGGTCCATTTATCCTGGGGGTAATTGCAAAGAAATACAAGTGCGACTGATGGGACTTCATTATGTGACCTTGTTTATTTGATCATGAATAACTTTGTAAAGTTTCAAAATTGATACTCATAAAAATTAAACAACAAGGCCATGGTGGCCTTCGATCGCTCACCTGAGGTATGCAATGATATATCTTATGCAAAACGCATGACAAAGTCAATATGACACATATTCAAACTGGACATATATATAATTCAGACAAACATTCTAATAAAATTTCAAGTGTTAACAAGATTGTCCTTAGATTTGGCATTGTGACCTAGTTTTTAACCGTACATTACCCATATTCAAACTTGGCCTACATATCATCAAGACAAACATTGTGAAGAAGTTTCAATATGTAGTTTATCTTCAATTTGACATAGTGACCTAGTCGTTGATCCAATATGACCCATATTCAAACTTGGCCTAGATATCATTTAGACAAATATTCTGAACAAATTTAAAACTGCTGAAGAAGAAAAAGTGCGGCCTCTTGAGTTTTAACAAGATGTTTCATCAATTTGGCCTAGTAACTTTGTTTTTGACTTGACATGACCCATATTCAAACTTTGCCTATATATCATCAAGACAGTTTCAATACTTTCAAGTTATAAATACAGCCTCCAGACTGTTAACAAGATTTTCCTTAAATTTGACGTAGTGAATTTAGTTTTTTAATCCAATATGACCCATATTATAACTTGACCTAGGTATCATTATGACAAACATTCTATAAAAATGTCAAGCTGCTGAAGCAAAAATGGTGGTCTCTAAAGTGTTAACAAGATTTACCTTTAATTTGGACTAGTGACCTTCTGTTTCACCCGACAAGACCAATATTCGAACCTGGTCTACATATCTTCAATACAAACATTCTGATAAAGTTCAAACATGCTCAAGTAGAAAATGCAGCCTCCAGACTGTTCACAAGATGTCCCATCCATTTGACTTACTGACCTAGTTTTTGACCTGATATGGCCCAGTTTCAAAAATATGATGGAGATGAATTCTCTGAAAAACTTTCATGAATATCGGATGCAAAATGTAGCCTGTACAGTGTTAACAAGACAAATGTTAACGCTGGACGACGATGGGTAAAACTTCGTGCTCAGCTGAACTAAAAATGCATGACTGCTGCATTCTGCATAATTATTATTTAACATTTCAAGATGTGAGCCATTTCGAGTATTTCCACATAATATTGTAACAAATCTGCAGTAGACGACTTTATATTGAAAAAAAATAGCAACAATTATTGAATGTTATTTACCTCTGCATCCAATGCTTCTTCCGGGTCTTTTTCATCATCATCACTTTTGCTATCCTCCGCGACATTTTCATCATTTTCTATATCATTCTCCTCAATTCCTTGCACAGTTTCTCCACCTTTGTCTGCATCATCATCAAGAATAACCACTTTCCTTTCTTGACTTTCTTCAACATTTTTGGTTTCATTATCAGCATTTGTTTCTTTATTTTCTTTTTTATAATCTATCAATACTGTTTTATCATTGTCCGAATTCCCATTTGCTACAGTCATATAATCGTGGGATTCATCCTTGACCTCATTTTGGTCTCCCTTACACCTTTCATAAATTGTTTCTGATGCAATGCCCTCATTATTTTCTGTTTTTGTCCCTACTCCTCTCCCCGTCTCATCAGCTCTGTCACTGCCTGTTTTTTTATTTTCTCCATACTTCTTTCCTCCTTTTTTTCTTCTTATATCACCCTTTTCACCCGCTGTTTTGTCTTCGTTTCTACTTACAGCTACATTCTCATTAACTTCGGGTTTCCTTGTTTTTAGTGTGCTTGCATTAGCTTCTCGAACCTCAAATAAATCACCAACGTTACCGACTAGATGAATATCACGTTGAACTGCAGGTCTTGCAGTTTTATAATCCGGCATTATCCTTATCAACTCCATGATGCTATGTTTCATCTGATCCCAATCATTTTCCAGTTTCACTTTTACTGCAATGTTGCCGTCTAAACTACCTTCCTCTCCTCTTATTTGGAAATCATTTAAGTCATCATCAGATGAGCTATCTTCTTCTTCATAGTCCCGTTTATTTTTGTCAGAACTTCTGTCTTGTCTAAAGTTATGTTGGCCGACGGGTACGTCAATTGCTGCAAGTCTGATGTATTGAACCCTACGATCATTTGGCTTGGTAATGTATTCGTTCGGCAACTTTCCATCTTTGTTATAATAACCCGCGGATAATTTTCTCTTACACAGGAATTCTGTTACCCTGACAAGATGGTGGGTGCATTTTGCCTTGGCAACCAAATGGAACAAACTATCACCCGCTTTATTCTGCTGACATGGATTGAGATGTGGGAAGTCGTCAGGGTTACTCTCATACTGGTCGAATACAAACTCTAGTAGATGTATGGCTGCAAGATTAATGCAATTTAATTTTGTTTGTTTACCCATGTTTCATCCGAGCACTTTGAAGCTGATTATTTTGAAATCATTGTGGCAAAAGGAGAAATAGCTCAAAATCAGCCATTTTGTTTACAATTTTTTTTCAGTAATCATACCTTCATTTATGGATTTTTTCTAATTTTTGTCAAGATGATTTCAAAGTCATCTTATGCAGAGTTGCTGTATGTGGTACGGGGTTATTCAGTTTGTCAGATAATCACAGCATTTCCTGAGTAAATAACCAGTACTGCTAGTAAGTTTATTTTAACACCAAAGTGTCAATCATAATTATATCCACGCAAACCTAACACCAAAGTGTCAGTAGTGTTAGCCCTTATGCTATCCACGCAAGTATATCGCCAAAGTGTTAACCCTAATGCTATCCACTCAATTATAACACCAAAGTGTCAGTCTTAATGCTATCCACTCAATGCTAACACCAAAGTGTTAGCCAAACTGCTATCCACACAATCCTAACACCAAAGTGTCAGCCCTAATGCTATCCACACAATCCAAACACCAAAGTATTATACTATCCATCCAATCTTAAGACCAAAGTCTCAGTCTTTATGCTATCCATCAAATCCTAACGCAAACGTTTCAGCCCTAATGCTATCCACACAATCCTAACACCAAAGTTTCAGTATTAATGATATCCACCCAATCATAACACCAACGTGTCAGTCATGATGCTATCCACGCAATCATAACACCTAAGTGTCAGTCCTAATACTATCCACCCAATCTTAACACTAAAGTGTCAGCCTAATGCTATCCACAAAATTATAACACCAAAGTGTCAGTCCTAATACTATCTACCAAGTCCTAACATTAAACTCTCAGCCATAGAATATCCACACAATTATAACACCAAAGTGTCAGTCCTAATGCTATCAACGCAGTTATAACACCAAAGTGTCAGTCCTAATGTTATCCACGGAATGCTAACATCAAAATGTCAGTCATAATGCTATCTAGGCAATTCTGAGACCAAAGGAGAAAAGCATATGTGCACATATTTTTTTAGAAAGAAATTTTTGTAAAGCGGCATCCCACATACAACACATCTGCAGCAGACGATCAAAACAATAATAATGCAAAACACTTAAAAAACGAAAGTATAATTACTGAAAAGAAATTGCTCCTTTTGATCAAGTACTCCTTTTGTCACAATGATTTCAAAAGTCGTCTACTGCAGATGCGTCAGAATGAGTCTACAAGTGGGAAAGGGTTAAGCGGTATACATATGAATCATTAGCAGGAATGTGCAGGTAAGTTTTTGTCCACATATGTAACAATTACTTCCGATTGGTTCTTGCAGAGAGCTGCTCAAACAGCTCTCATCATACAGAGAAGTTTTTCCTTTTACTTTCATTTTTTTTTAGTAATTATACCTTCATTTATAGAACTTTTAAATATTTTTGCCTCGATGATTTCATGTTTTTCTGATGCAGAGTTGTTGTATATTTGCTCAGCATAAACAAAATGCTTTCAATATATCATATTATCATAATCATCGAACCAAAAATCGTTACACTACTTCTACTACTATTAGAGCTACTCATACTATTTAAACTATCATAATCACCACTGTATAATCTTGCAATGCTAAATTGTTTAAAGGGATTTCTCTAGATATGCAATTCGAGTCCATAGCTTATTCTAGGAATATCAAGATGAAAATGTCGAGTTTAGAAGCCAACAGTTTAAATGCGCCAACCGGCCTGGCTCTATACTAGTGGCACAGGCTTCATAAAGCGGTTCTAGCAGTCATAGGATTAACACTCTATCAAAAATGAGCATTTTCTCCCTTTACCATGATGTTTTCATGTCGAGCGATTTCTCCTTTTTCATAAAAAGTTTTCAACTCTTTTTCAAAAGCCTGGGTATATTTCGGATGAAGTTAACCCAAGTGTTTGCTGATGTTTTCTAAGCCAATGCCCAAAAACATCTTGTCTGGAAAAAATAAACCTTTTCTCACATGCAGACATATGTTTATGCAGCTGTAGAAGACCACTGTATAAGAAATATTGTTGAAAAACGAAAAACTCCTCATAAGCAATTTGTCCTTTGTCAAAATTCTGTATAATAATTATACTTTCATTTATAAGACATCGTTGCTTTTGCCTAGTTATTTTTAATATCATCCGCATCAGATTTGTTGTACATGGGAAAGAATTTTAAGTACCAACCTTTTTCTTTCTCAAGTATCATTTGTACCACAGCATGAATGGGAGTGTCCCCCTTCCTCATGGTAAAGCGGGAAGTGTCCGCCCCTCTTTTGATGAGATCCGTCACCAACTTGTAATGGTCAGACTCCTTGGCAAGAGACAATGCTGTCTGTCCATCTGTGGAAAAACAAACAGACATCTAATTATTGTCCTGCACTTAAATTTGTGTTTGACCTTCGTTCTGTCTCTGTGGTGAAGTGGCATTTGGAGCGCGTAATCATAGTTTGATCCCCGGTCCGGTCATCAACTAATTGATTGGGGTTTAATGCCATTTTCAACAATTTGTCAATCATATCATAGCGGCCAGTTCACCTACCCGTGTGATTCCTGGTTTACTCACATCAGTCAAAGATTTTACACATAGACTGTTAATACAATGGTGGAGGACAAATGACGTTTGTGATATTTACTTTGATCAAACATCAACATGAATGTTTGTCGAGCTGTGGTTCAACGTCACAATCCCTTGTTTGACAGCCAGCTTCGCTATTAACTAAGTTATCAGGGGCCCGGCCCGGTCTAATCACACAAAATGGAAGTAATAGTAGCGGTGATAGACTAATGCATTGGTGTCAGGATAAATTATGCAGATAACTGTTGAATTACCACAGAAATGCTGTTATATAACATAAATAGCATTTCAAACAGAGTAAAGCACCATCCAAAATAAAAATCATTTGACCATCTAGCCCTTTGTCGCGGTTACTGAAAAGAACCGTCTCACAGACACTGAAAACATAGTTTAATTTAATAACGAGAAGATACTTGCTAGACTAAGACCTTGTAAACCTTTGCCGAATATGACAAATATTCAGCAGATGGCTTTAAAAACATCTAGGCAAAACTATGGAAAAACCACTAATGAAATGATTGAATATAGATGAAATCATTGTGAACATTTTAAATGAAAGTAGAATTAGTTGATACAGTTTTCAAAAACCGTCTGCTGCATATGCGTTATAGTCCGTCTGTATAAGGGAAAGGGGTGGTTAATAACCCCTTCCCACTTACATATACATATATTTATATATTTATATATATCGGAGCATCTGCAATAGTCAAAATATCTTGCCCTGAAACTGTTAACTTTAGCTACTACGTGTTTGTATATCAATATAATAATTTGCGTTTGGGAACAAATATAGCTTTGATTCACATAACAACATCATAGTTTTTATCTGTCAGCACAACATCACATTTAGAATATACAACCCAGTATGGCACATACAGAGCAATTCAAAAATATATATTTTAAAAAAGAAATTCTTCAAAGAATGGGTTAATTACTTATCATTTTACCGTCGTAAAACTTTTTGAAGATTTAACGCTTAACAATTATCTTTAGCTTATGTCTATAAACATCTAACTTACTTTCCACACACATAAATAACTCATTTAACTCACTGTCTGTGTCCATGAAGTATACATGTAACATATTGTCCAAGCCTATAAAGTAAACATCTAATTTACTGTCAATGCCCATACAGTAAACATCTAACTTACTGTCATTTCCCATGAAGAGAACATTTAATTTACTATCTGTGTCCATAAAGTAAAACATTTACCTTACTGTCTGTGTCCATAAAGTAAACATTTAACTTAATGTATGTGCCAATAAAGTAAACATCTAGCTTACTGTCCATGCCCACAAAGTTAATATCTAACTTACTGTCAGTTCCCATGGCAGCTCTACTGTTTAGCATGTTAGCAATGATCTGTATCTGATCACTTTCAGTGTCTGTCGGCAGGGGATCGCACATCACAGGTACAATGGAAATCTATCTTTCTGACTGTGCCCATAAAATAAACATCTAATTTACTATCCATGTCCATAAAGTAAACATCTAACTTACTTTCTGTCCATGCCCATAAAGTAAACATCTAACTAACTGTATGTGTACATAGAGTAAACATCTAACTAACTGTATGTGTACATAAAGTAAACATCTAACTTATTGTCTATGCCTATAAAGTAAACATCTAACTTACTGTCAGTTCCCATGGACGCTCCACTGTTTAACATGTTAGCAATTATCTGTATCTGATCATCTTCATCATCTTTCAGCAGGGGATCACCAATCACAGGCACGATGGAAAGGTGACTTGCAAACCCTGGCAATAAACACATTATCTTATAAAAGCACGTTGCTGGTACGATGGATAGGTCACTAGCAAACCCCGGCAAAAAACCCAAAGTAGTTTTTTAAAAGACATTGTTGGTACGATGGAAAGGACACTTGCAAACCCTGCGAAAAAACACATAAGCTTAAAAACACATTGCTGCTACGATGAAAAGGTCACATGCAGTCCCTAGTTAACACACAACATGTTTTGAGAAACACCCCCTTGGTTGCCACCCAATTTTGTAAAAAGAAATTTATCTGTCAATGCCAAGGTCAGAGATAGTTGTCACCCGAGACACATTTATACGGGTAAACCAATCGAGGGCGAAGCCTGTACTTTGTTCCCGTTAATAGGTAATGTGTATGAACTTTGCTATATCGTCTATCCAAAACATGTGTCCAGAGAGGATTTTTTGGTGCAGTCATAATACTCCTATGTTTTGATTGGATGAAAAGAAAATATCGAAACAATAAAAACCTATAGAGGAAATAATTAAATATGATAATACGTACCCGATAAAGGAATGAAAACATGTAACATGAAAACATTATGTGATAATGTGCGTGTAATTACACTCCTTGTCCGTTTTTAAAATGGGTACAAATACAAACTGGTAAGGTTTTACTGATTAAACCAGATGTTACAAATCGAACTTTCTAAAATAGGAAGTCTTTTATTAACGTAACGCAAATGATGAATGAATACCCAAAAGGAAAACGACAGAAACGATAGGAAAGGATAATTGCTTAGGATAGTAGGACTCGTAAATATCTTATAATCACTAATAGTGCTGCAATCAATCGCTAACTGCAGAAGATTAAAATGTAACTTGAGCCATAAAAGGCAAAACAGCCTCGCCCCCGGGAAGGCCATACTCATGGATTGAATTAATCTCATAGAGGGTTACCAATGGACCATTTCTACATACATGTAGTTAATTGAAGATCCGCAAGACAGTTTTGGAGGAGAAGATTTTTCACGTGAGCAATATGAGGGGGAAAAAGCCCAAATACCTGGCGGCCATGTTTTTTTTTAACAATCAACATTGTTCGGGGAATCTGATAAAGGGTCACCCAAGGAACATATCCTCTAAATTATTCGAATATCAGCCAGAAACGTTTGGGGGATAATATTTTTTGTAGTTTTCACTATAACCATATAAGGCAAAACAGCCCGCCCCATGTCAGCTATGATTTTTGATGAATCAACATGGTTTGAGTAAAAATGATAGAGGGTCACCCAAGGAACGTTTCTACAAAGTCATTTGAAACCACCCAACCAATTTAAGAGGAGAGGAATTAAGAAACAAAAAATGATTCTATTGATTGCCATGAAAACAAAAATTCTGCATCGAAACAAGAAATTTGAAGGAATTTTGGAGAGGACATTGAAAGGATGTTCGCTTTGAAATTCAATCAAAATTGACCCAGTGGTTATAGAAGTTGTTTGCAACAAACAGTTATAAACACACTGACGCATGCACGACAGACAATGCACCATGACATAAAATCAACGGGACTTCAGCAAGTGGAGCCAAATAATGAGTAAAACCTACAAATGCTTTTTGCCACACAACGTTTTCAAATTGTCTGCTGCAGATTCGTCTATAAGTGGGAAAGGGTAAACTGCTCACAATATATATTTAAATTACAACTGGCTCAATATTTAATATTTAAATTGAAAACGGCTTTAAAATAAAATATTTTAATTCCAAATTGCTTATAATTTAATATTTTAATTGCAAATGGCCTTTGGTTTAATCTTGATTTTGTTTTTTCATTAGACTAACTTAAAACATTTTATTAAATAAAACTTACCTTTAAGCTGGTACTGTCCCTTTACAAGTCTGTATTTTCTCACAATGGAATTCAGCTGTTTCCATTTTTGCTTGACTATCAAACCATCGACGACTAATTGGTAGAACTCCTTGGGTATCCCTGTTAGGCTGGATGGGATTTCTAAAAAAACAAAGGGAGTACATGTAACCATATTTAGCTTATATCGCTCATCTGATATCTGCCCTGCCCCTTGTGGCTATGTTTTTTAGGGTCGGAACAGTGTAAAGACCCTTGGAAGAGGGTCACCCAAGAAACATTTTTGGCAAATTATTTGTAAATCGGGCCATTACTGTTGTACAAGAAGAATTATAAAGTGTTTATTATATATATACATATAAGGAAAACCGGCAGTGCCCGCCTGTTTAGACGGCGCAATATGTGTGCACTGGTGGCACGGGATTCACCAAATAGTTTTTCAAGCAGGGACAAATGTTAATTGTGAACGTTTTAAATGAGGGCAGAAAAAAATGTGGTAAAAATAGAAATGCTTATCATATTCAAAAGTTGTCTGCGTAGCGGAAAACGTTTAACTAACCTGGAACAGATTTGTCTCCAACGTTTTCCACAATGGCTGCCACAGATTTGTTAACAATGCCTTTATGAGTGTCTGTCTTGTGCTGGTTATTAAATATCTCCGACAATTTGACATATCCATCAATTGCATTGTCTTGGTTAAACAAATTACGCGCATCTTTCAGAAGATCCAGGCATTCCTCGCAGTTCTGTTTCAGAATTTGCGTGTTTTCCTTAGGCTGGGTAGCTTTTTCTTGAACTTGTGTTCTCTGTCCTTGTTGACATACAGAGCTGGCATCCGGCTTCGTGGCCTTTCCTGAAAAGGGAATAAGTTTTATCTATTGAGGTATTTTTCATGTTTTATTATTGTTTTTGTGGGTTTTTTTTTTTTTAAATTCCGGTCTTATTCATTCTGACAACAATGCATCTGTCGTTATTCAGTCCCCTTCAATCCTAATGGCCAAGGAGGGAAGCCATATATACCATTGTTAAACCCTCAAATCATACAACATAGTAGATTACATTGAAAACATCTAGGCTAAAATAGTGAATATCTCTAAAAACAATAGTTTATTTATGGAATGCAGTTGAAGACATTTGAAATGGAAGAATTGCTCATCATGAGAATTTTTTCCTTTTGCCAAAATGTTTTCAATAGTCATCTGCATCAGATACGTCAAAATGTGTCTATAAGTGGGAAAGGGTTAAAGTCTGACAGGGGATCACTCTACAACTTCCCGCTCCAAATGGAAGATGCACTAACCATTACCACCACAGAGACACTTTCCACATCTCAATGTTTTCAAAAATCTGTTACTAAATTCTACAAAATTCTCAATATTTTAGCAAAGATATTTCCAAACTTGTCAAATGCAGATTCATTGTATGTAGGAAAGGTATAAGTGTGACCTCTCGGGAACACTCGAACTATTTACATGAGTCATCTGTCTTGAATATACCTAAACAAAATAAGAGACCGCAAGCGAACACAAACACTTATCTGCTCATGGGCATTTCTGAATAAATATTAAAGCCAGAGTTATGGGCCTTATTATAGACATGCGTATTGTTCCTAGAAACTTATGTACCAAGTTTGATTTGAAAATGTTTAACGTTTTTGGGGTTATGAGGTAAGGTTAAAGTTGTTTGACGACGCAGACGACGACGCCAAGGGTATCACAATTACTCAAACTCTTAGGTTCGGAAGACAGATGAGCTAAAAATGGAAACATTTGGACATTTTAAATACCAACTTCAATAGAGAGATAAAAACATTGTCGCAGGTCAGCATATGCCATTGTTGTCGATATGCCAATGTTGTTTTTGCATGTGTCGTTTGTCATAGTTAGCCCTTTCCCACATAGAGCAAATTGATATGGTAAGACAATATTGAAAGATTCAAAGTAAAAATATGGAAAATCTATATAAAACTACAAGTTTAATTATTGAAGAGTTTTAAAATATTGTTGAAAAAGGAGAAAATGATTCATTTGAGCAATTTATTCTGTTTTGACTATGTTTTTAGAAGTCGTCTGCAGGCGCAAAAGTAGGGTTTAACTTAAAGTACCTCTTTTCATAGCAATCCATATTTGCTCCATAAATGTTGGCTGGCCCGGAATCAACTCAATGGCAAGCTCTCCCTGACCATTTTTAACATTGGCATCGACATTGGCCTTCAGTAATACCATGATGATGTTGTGCCTTCAATAACAAGAATTACGCGTAATGATATGGCTCGACGTCCCCTGCTTTGTATATCAATACAAGTGTAATTTGCAAAGACGAAATATGTGTTCAGAATTTGAATCTAACAAGTGGAAAATACAAGAAAAAAGAAAACAAAAAATATTGTATGACGCATATGCATACAATTATTTATCTTTTATATTATTATCATTATATTTTGTTGTGCAAAATTTAAAATATTTAACAAAAAATGAAGAAGATATGCCCAATTCTCAAAAATCACTAAAAACCATCAAAATTCATCAGCCAGCTCGTTATGGCATCCACATTGGCCCTTAGAAATACCATGAGTACCGCAAACAAAATAAGCCATCTCGTTTAACCCTTTTCCACCTGCAGACGCATTTTAACACATCTGCAGCAAACTTTGAAACATTGTGTCTGAACTTTATGAGTATACATTTTCAAAGTCGTCTGCTGCAGATTTGTTATATGTGGAAAGGGGGTTAACTGTTTCACACTTGCAGACGCATTTAAACGCATCTGCAGCAGACGACCGTTGACACAATTGTGGCAAAAATGTGGAAACTACGGTATCTATAAAGGAAAAACAGCCTATTGAATAATGTTTCCAAAAGTGTTCGGATGCAGAGGCGTTAACATCTGTCTTTATGTGGGTTAAGGAAACTCCGCATCACATCATTTTAAGCTATATTGGCATAACTCTAGTGGAATTAAACTTCCTTGTGGTGTAGACTGATGTAACTATGCTGTGAGGCTAACGCTCATATAAGTCTTTATTGCAGGTAAATGCAGATGTATTTGTTTTATTTAGGTTTGATACAAAATTGAATTGAAGCACAATGACAGTCATTAAACAATTCCGACAAATAAAAACATCTGTAGCAAACAACTTTCGGGTAACAATTTGGAAAACCTTTTCAAATGTCAGTACAATTATTGCATTTTGTTAAAAAATATTGTGGCAAGGAAAAGTGGTTAATTATGATCCAAGATTTCATTTTGCTACAAGATTCACTACTGTTTTCTACTGTGTCTGCTTTAGTGACAAGATTGCCAAAACGGTCTTGTTACAACATAGATGGCATAAGTCTGGGAGGACTAAAGCGATCTGTCCAGTCTTTTATTGCAACGGTGGTTTTATGCCCATAAACAGCAAGTTTGATGAAGATTGGATTAGAACTTGTGAAGTTAAAGACCAGACAAGGTCTATTTGGCCAAATTTAGATAATTCAAGGACCATAATCCAAAGCTGCCTGGACAAATTGGCTGGTTATCAAACTTGAACTTAACATTATTGCCCACAACTATCTTTACCGAGTTTGGTGAGGATTGGATGAAGACTGTTCTAGTTAGAGAGCAGACATTGGTAGTTTGCCCATTTTTGATTAATTCAAGGGCCATATTCCATAAGTACCACAAACATTTTCAACAAGTTTAGTTAAGATCAGATGAAAATGTTCGACTTAGGGAGCAACAAACATGTGGACACCACCTGCCGCAGAAGTGCCAATCATACGGCCGTATTATGGTTTAGAATTCCCGAATGACTACCCAGAATACACGAGAGTGTCTGAAAGGAGCAAGTGACTGTGTGGCCTGCTTTGATTGTTTGCATGGTGTTTGATGCCAATTTCAACACGTCTTCAACTATATCACAACATTTTCTGGGTAAGTTTCCATTTATTCTGGTCCAGTTATTCTGAGACCAGCGAGATAGTGGTAATCCTAACTCCAAAATCCTGAGCGCCAAGGAGGAAAAGCCATTACTACCATTTTAAAAGACTTTGGTATGACCTGGCCAGGGATTGAAACCGCTACCTCCCGCACCGAAGCTGTGTGGCCTGCAATTATATCACAGTATGACAGCAAGACAAACAGGAGACTGAGAAGTAAATTGAATTCCGTGAGTTATTTAACCCTTTCCCGCATACAAAAAATTTACCACTGAATGGAAGTGTTATTTTTCATATACTTGAAAATAGTTTTGCAAAGGGAGAAATAGCTAACTATGAGCAATTTCTCATCTTGCCACAATGTTTTTTTCAACAGTCGCTTGCTGTACATTCGTCAAAAAGCATCTATAGGTAGGAAAATAATTGACAGATTGATTGATTGTTTTGGGTTTAACGCCCTTTTTCGGCAATTTTTCAGTCATATTATGGCGACAAGTTCAGCCACTCACGTGTGTCCTAGCTTTCTCACACATAACTTACTTTCGAAGCAAATTGCTGCTTTTGAACATAGAATGTTAACCTATTGGTGAAAGTCGTCTGAGGCTCGTCATAGTGTCTTTTGTCGAACGTCGGTAAGAATGTTAACCGAGTTCAGGTTCAAACTCACAACCCCTGGACTGAGAGACCGCATCGCTACCGACTAAGCAACCGGGGCTCAGCCAAATGTGGGAAAGAGCTAACTAGATGGCAGCTCACCAACAGGCCACATCAAAACAGATTCCACTAAAGAACCTCGAACACTGGCTCCCAAAGCAGATGATTTGTCAAGGACCATTACTCAAGAAGCAAATCTGATTTTGTTCTTAACCTTTTCCCAAATACAGAGGCTTTCTGACGCCTCTGTAGCAGACTTTTGAAAACAATATGGCAAAAGGAGAAAAAAGCAATTAGCTACTTCCCCTTTTTCCACAATGGTCACAACTTTATTATAAAAATATCCTTTCATTCATAGAGATTGTTTCCGTCATCTGCGAATTTGCTTAATATGAGAAAGCGGGGTAAACAATCCAATTTCCAATTTGAACAAATCTCAAATAGAACACAAGGTTATGTATTCTATGATTTTCTACATCTTACCTTGTTTCAGTGGCAATGCCTTTCTCTTTAGCGGCAGTGTGTAGTGGAGTATTCCCATCTTTGTCAAACAAATTTACCTCTTTGTATTCTTTCAATAACCATTTCAAAAAAAGTCCATTCTTGGCTGTGATAGAAACAAAAGAACAATTAATTGATTTATTTGTGTTAACACCGCTTTCAACAATTGTTCATTTATATAACCCGTTTCCTAGGTAAAATACCAGTATTTTTTTACCCTGACACCAGCCAGCCAGTTGTAATGCTAACCCGTAAATCCTAAGCTCCAAGGAGAACAGCCATTACTAACATGTTTAATGTATTTCTTTGGAATGACTTGGCTGGGGGTCGAACCTAGGATCTTAAATGAGACCTATAAACCCTAGGCGTATGCTCAACTACTACACCACCGACGTGTTGAATCAATCACAGAAGTGGTGCAGTGGTAGATAGACAGCCTCTGGCAACGTCCGAGGTTCGAATCCCGTGGTGAGGGGTTTCTACCCAAAGGGTGCAACTATAGTAGGTTCTACGAATACCGTGTTATCACGAATACCAAGGTAAACACAAAACTGGTGTTTTCTTTGTTGCGTGCGCACAACCGGTGGTCGTATGATTCTATCAGGAAAC
This sequence comes from Serripes groenlandicus, assembly GCA_031761405.1. Classification (NCBI taxonomy): domain Eukaryota; kingdom Metazoa; phylum Mollusca; class Bivalvia; order Cardiida; family Cardiidae; genus Serripes; species Serripes groenlandicus. The sequence goes on from JASEVX010000285.1 coordinate 161,394, forward strand.
CCCGTTATCACGACTTTCAAATGCTACAATATTTTTTTTCAAAAAAATCAATATTCTCAGAAATTACAACACATCATGATTGTTACCCATAATAAAAAGAAAATCCTACATGCCCTGACCCCTCACCAACAAAATCGTCATTTTTGTAGTATAAAACCTGTTGTTGATTTTTTTTTCTTTCACATTTGAACATGTTATGTATTAACTGCTTATGACATCATAGGAATTTTAAGTCACATGATAACATTCCGTGAAGTTTTCTCGACTATAGAAATCATGGAAGAAATGTTTTTTTGTTTTTTTGGCCTTTTTGTTTGTGGTGCTTATACATTTTAACATATGCTATTTTAAAACTTCTTAATCATATACTGTGTTACACAAATTAAGGATGTTATTATAAGGACTAAAACAATAACAAAGAAATGGGTCATTTTTGGAAAATATGATTAAATTAGAAAATTTAACAAATTGATTCTGAAAATATCGTGTAAATAAGTTCATAGTTTGGAACAGTTAATAAATTAACATTTAAATTAAATATAATTGTTCTAGTGACAAGTGTATTATAGGATAATCATTTTCATATTAAATCTCAAAATCTTATAAAGAGTTGATACAACAGGACCACAATACTAATGCTTTTTGTAATTACACCGGTGAGTGATTTCCTCCCTTGAATATCAATTCCACAATGGCTGTGGATGGACTCGATTTTTGGAACTTTGCACAGAAATAAATGATTATTTTGTGTAAGTTAATTAACAAGGACATATAAGGGAAAGAGTGAGGCTGGATAAAATTTCCAGTTAAGTTTGCTTTAATATTTTTTTTTCATGAAAACCGTAAGTACACCGATAATAGGGAGTCCCATCCTACTAGTGAAGTCTCCATGCAGCAGGCATCAAGCTTGATTCAATTAAGCTGATATATTATGTTGTAAAAATGTAAAATAAATCAGGTTCAACCAAACTAATCAATCAATCAACCAATCAATCAATTACACATGTTATTAATTAATCGGTCAAACAACTCACCAACAAGTAAACAGATTCTAACGGCTGCATGTAGGTAGGTGTCACCTTTGTTCAAGGTCAAGGTCCTTTTGTCTGCACCAAAGTCCAGTAGATGTTGAATGAGTTCAGCTGACCATGGGTGAGCCTATAGATAGATATATATATATATATATGAATATTTACTGGGCAATATGGGTCCTTTAGCGTATGGGAGAGTTAGATCCCAATGGTGCCCTTGGGCAAGGCAGAGTTCCTAGCCTTGTACTGTTTCATTTCCCAAATATCATGAATAAGTGAACTGTTGCTGTGATATAAATGAATTAAAGTTGTAAATGGCATAACACCCTTGCAGAAAGCTTATCACAGCTTTAGATAAGGAGTGTATCTCATGTTTTAAAATCCTGACATTTAATTCAAACCTTATGTTGTTGGTACACAAATAAATCATCTTACTAACCTTGTTGTTGGTACACAAACGAATCGTCTAACTAACGTATGTTGTTTGTACACAAATGAACAGTCTAACTAACCTTATGTTGTTGGTACACAAGCGAATCGGCACACTAACCTCATGTTGTTGGTACCCGAACGAATGGTCTTACTAACCTTACGTTGTTGGTCGACAGACGAATCGGCTCACTAAACCTTATGTTGATGGTACTCAAAAGAATCATCTCACTAATATTATGTTGTTGGTACTCCAAAGAATTATCTCACTTATATTATATTGCTGGTACTCAAACGAATCGTCTCACTAACCTTATGTTGTTGGTATTCCAAAGAATCGTCTCACTAACCTTATGTTGTTGGTATTCCAAAGAATCGTCTCACTAACCTTATGTTGTTGGTATTCCAAAGAACCGTCTCACTAACCTTACGTTATTGGTACACAAACGAATCGTTTCACTTATCTTTCGTTGCTGGTACTCAAACGAATCGTCTCACTAATGTTATGTTGCACGTACTCAAACGAATCGTCTCACTAATGTTATGTTGCACGTACTCAAACGAATCATTTCACTAATGTTATGTTGCACGTACTCAAACGAATCGTCTCACTAACGTTATGCTGTTGGCAGTCCAGATAATCATCGAATGTTATATTGTTGGTACTCAAAATAATCATCTCAGATAAACGATTCTTTGAGTACCATCAATATAGGGTTTAATCAAGTAATAAGAAAGATAATAAGAGATAAGTACCTGTTATTCTCTTTGTCTAGGCATATGAGCCAGTGAATGCACAGTCTCACCAAAGCCTTCACTTTAAGCCTAACTTTGAAGAACAATTTAGTGTTCCTACTAAACGAGATGATGTATTAGAGTTTAATGTTGTTTTAACTGGATTTGAGTTATATCAAGATGAAGCTAAAAACATCTAAGCCAAATCACGGAATATCTCTTTAAATGAAAGGAAATTGAATGAATTAAGTTGAAAATATGATTACAAAAGGAGAATATGTTCATTATGACCAATTTCTTCTTTTGTCACAATGATTTCAAAAGTCAGCTGCTGAAGAGGCATCAGCAAGCATATATATTGTAGGAGAGGGTTAACACAAGTTCCATACTCGCATCTTCTCAAGTTTGCATATCGGTGCAAGTGTGTAGGTGATGTGTAGAATCTTGTTTGTTGCCGACATAAAGTGAACATAGGCAATATACGCTCTGTCCCAATTGTCTTTTCGTATCAACTCGTATGAAGTTTTCAGCCAGACATGTCCTTGACTTTTAGCAAAAGTATTCTGGATTTTCGCATCAACTGAAATGACGTAAGAAACATAAATGAGATTATAATACACAATCCGAGTTAACCTTGGTCTTAACCCTTTTCAAACATACAAGAAATTTGCAGAAGACACTTGCTGAAAACATCCATGCAAAATATGGAAACATTCTATAAATAAAAACATGATTATTGAAATAAGTTGAAATAATTTAGCAATGTCTGCATTTGACACATTATTTTCAAGGACACCCTGCAATTCTAAGTGGCATTGTTTTCCTATGAAATTGGATCATAAATGTCTCAACAATCTTGGTAGAGAGTCACCAAAGGAGCATTTCTGTCAAGTTATTAACGAATCGGGTGGCCAAGCAGTCATTTGAAATCAAAATATGACAGCAAAAGAAGGATTTAAAGACAAAGATGTGTCCCAATATCATGCATGGAGAAAGTCGTGTTCAGGTGAGCTAACAACAGCGCAACAAGCGAACACTAACTCGTCTTCTTTTTTCTAAGTTAAAAAAAAGGCGCATTACTGAAAACAAATAAAGGCAGAGTTATGGCATAGCCATGGGTATTAATCCAAGATATATGTTTACCAATATTCATTTGAAAAAGGTTAAAGTTGTGTCAAGTCGCAGACACCAAGGGTATCACAATACCCCGACCTTTTTACGCCTCTACAGGAAATAAATTTTGATAGATATTCTGGCAAAAGGAGAAATTGATCATACTTAGCAATTTCTCCTTTTCCTAAATGTTTTTAACATTGTTAAAAAATTGTACTTTCATTTATGAAGTTCCATATCTTTTACTAAATGTTTTCTAAGTCATCTGCTGCAGATTTGTTATATGTGGGGAAAGGTTAAAACCGAAAGTCGAACTTTACAATCTGTTGTGGTCTTATACATGATTTATATCTGTCTACCCTTTCACAAGGCTTTTTAGGGGGTAACAATTAATGATTTGTAATCAAAGACAAAATTGATCTGTATTTTATGTCACTCATATATACATGTACCATCATGAAACTTTTGTTTGCGGGGACAAACTACCGATACTTCTGGTAAATTTATCCCGACACCAATATAACAGCCCTATTGGCTATCCCTACTCCAATGAGCTCCAGTGAGGGAAAACACTTTTGCACTACAGTACCTGATCTTACATTTGTTTCCCAAAGAATGTATCATGAGATTGCCAACAGAAAAAGTCGTAATCAAACTGAACAGTGTTTAAGACTGATCTGGATATATACTGTTTGGTTTCACGTGATGTCATAAAAGATACTTGTCTGAGCGACGTCAACTTTTACCACAATGTTTTAAAAAATTGTCTGCTGCTGAAGCGTCAAAAAACGTTCACATGTTTGAAAGAGTTAATTTTGACGCAGCAGAATACTTTTGAAAACTTTATTGTAAATTGCAAATTCTCACTTTTCCCACATGCGTAAAACTGAAATATGTTAAACACATTTTGGGGTAATACGAAATGGAGGAATGGCTTTTCTTCTTGGCGCTCAGGATTGTGGGGTTAACATAACAACTGACTCACTGAAGTCAGGATAAATTGACCTGGTAACTTACCGTTGAGATGCTCTGATATAGCTAAAATACTGGTAAAAACCGCATAAAACACCATACAAACAAATCAAACACATTTTGGCATATCAGCAATATACAACATTTGAAAACATTGTGGTAAAAGAAGGAATTGTTCATATTATTATCATCTTTATTCAGTTATATCAAGACTTTCCATACCATTGCCTAGATGTCATCTGCTGCAGATTTGTTGTAAGTCACAATACACCAAATAAATTCCTTCGTTGTTTCAATGTAAATCAACCAGTTTCAACCCTCAATTGTCACACTTTCTAAGCAGTTCTCATGCAGAACACTCTATATCATTGAAAGGAGTTGCATCTAAGCTTTTCAATGATCCAAATAAATAGGGAGTCATGTTTTCTGCAAGAAAGAATTCACCCGGCGAAAACGGTTACCTTCATTTTGGACGAAATCGTGCTGGGACGAAACTGATTGTTCACCTTCTCTACTTTCTCTTCAAACTAGGGCAACATACTAGAAAATGATCAAATCAATAATTTCCAGTGCATCATATATATACATTTACAAAACAATTAAACTCAGTGTCATATATTTCAATACATTGTGGTGATGGCTTACACTCATTTTTAAGAAAGCAAAGATTTGTGTCGGGACTACTTGGCTGTAGATAAATTTGGTGTTATTTTAACTGTTAGAAGGGTATAACCCAAATGTGCAGCAGACGACTTATAATAACTAGACAAGACTATAGAAAAGCTCTATAAATGAAATTATCATCATTGGATCGAGTTTAATACATTGTAAACAATTATTCCTTTCGTCATAATGTGTTCAAGTCGTCCGCTGTAGATGCATTATAAAATGCCTATATGTGGGAAAGGATTAAATGTTTACTAACATGTCTTGGGAGCCATCTGTTGATATATAATGGTCATCTCGGAAAGGATCTCAATTCGCACTTTGTCGTCCATCGCAGCCTCTACATATTTATACGCAGTAATGTATGCGTTGAGTGAACTTTCAATTTTCTTTAGTCCTTTCAGCGCTTTCGCAACCCGGAAGTGAGCCTGAAATAATTCAGCGTTCACAAAGGAGTTCGTATTGTCTGGTGTAATGTTAGTGTAAACCAATGACCTTGACAATGTGTTTGTTTGAACATAATTGATAAAAGAGTGTTTAATGAAACTTGATTACGCACAGATAGAAACAGAAACATCGACCAAAAACGAACATGAGCCATTCATTTTTACATAGCAAGTTTTTGCTACTTAAGTTTCCATTTGAAGTAGCTAGTTTGCTACTGCTAATTTTCTAACCCGAACTATCAACAAACAACATTATACATAAGGAACCGTCTCTGTGGAGTTATGGTTAGAGCGATCAACTTGAGAGTAAGGTTCAATCTCTGGTAAAAGTTCACCCTAGGAACATTTTTATGGGATAATTCAAAACTGGTCCATTATTCTCTGAAGATTTTTAGAAAGTTTTCACTACAGCAGGAAAAGGTAAGATTATTAGCAGCGTCATATAGGGGCCATGTTCTGAGATGAAGATTTTTCGAAAGTTTTCACTACAGCAGGAAAATGTAAGATTATTAGCAGCGTCGCCTGGGGGCCATGTTCTGAGGAGAAGATTTTTAAAGTTTTACGCAAAATCTCTATAAATCAGAACAAGAAGTCACATGGCGGTCATGTTTTAATGAATCAACGTTGTTTAAAGGTAACTGATGGAGGGTCGACCACAGAACATTTCTACTAAATTATCTAAAAATTGGCCAAACAGTTTTGGGGGATATATTCAGTTATTGTGGTTGCCACTTCCACCAGAATTCAGCTATGAAAGAATTACGGAGAGGACATTGAGAGCATTGAGACAGTTGTTACATAGCAGAAGTCATTTGAAGCGGCAACATGCCAAACACTTTGCAAAGACATAAGCTTCAAAGACTTTCAGCTAGTTGAGCTAATCAAATTTAATCCTGAAATATCTGTTATACAAAATTGGACGTTTTTGCATCGCCCAAGTTGCAATAAGATGGTCCTAATGACAATATCCCCTCCTTATATTCCCGAACAATGAATTGTGATTTTCCTTTGTAAGTAATTTATCACCAATCTTACCTTGTACCAATGCCCGTTGTAAGAAACGCATATTTTCGCATCATCGAGGGCACAGTCATATTGTCCGAGTTTTAGAAATCCCTCAGCTCTGTTCCCATACAGAACAGATACATCTTTACCTGCAGACCCTGTGAGCTGATTCGGCGACTGAGACTGGAGCATATATATGGCCTTTGTGTACAGCTCGACGGCCCCTTCTATGTCCCCTGATATGTACTTCAGATTGCCCTGACATTTTACCAGGTTCACTTCACCCCAAGAGAAGGCTGCACATAATTGAAAATTATTAATTATTACCCTTTTGACAATTGTTGTTATGTTACGGGTTATTCTGGTTACGTCACCAGTACTACTTGTCCATTTATCCTGACACCAGCCAGTAAGTTTTTATGCTAACCCCAAAACCCTTACCGCCGCCATCACTTCCATTTCAGAAATAGTTGGTATGACCCAACCAGGGACCAACGACCTCCCTCACCCGAAGTGGACACTCTTAACACTACACCACCGAGGCGGTCATAATGCAGTTGTTAACATTATCTTAGTCATATCACAGCTGTAAAGGTAATTCTACTTCCCCTGCTCTTCCACCAGATTAAACTGTAAAAGGTTGCAGTTCGAGCCGTGTCTTGTGGTTTGGGGTCTAAATGACACTCCCCTTTGCCATCATTTAAAGACATATTGGCATAACACAAGTGGGGCTACACTTCAAGTTATTTTCTTACAGAAGATATATTTAGGTACATAAGGCATATATACAGACAGTGTAGAATGGTAAGACTGTATACCCATCCCAACATATAATAAATAGGCAGTAGGCGACTTTGAAAATATCTGGGCAAAAAATTGTAAAATATATGTGAAGTAAAGTATAATTATTAACAAGATTTAAAAACATTGTTGCAAAAGGAAAATATATTGGAATTAAAATTTAAGTATTGAATAGACCTCGAGCATGGCATAAATTCATTTGTACAACTGAATATAAATTTAGGAACAGATGTTGACCTCATTATCTTCAATCAATTATTAGATATATATTAATAACAGGCTATATCTACCTGGGACTACTACTCTAGTGAGTTGAGTACTTTTCATTTATAATACAAAATTAACTAACGCCATACTTACAATTACTACGTATTTCGGTCATTTCTAGTTTCACTTTGACAGCTTCTGAGAAATGGGAACAATTTCAGTACGGTGTCAACACTTCCGTGATTCGCTCGGTTTGTTTCGGTTATCTCCGTGGTAAACAGTTAATCGGTTCATTGCGTAACATGTCCAAACGGTTGTAATGCAGGACTTTACTCTAAGCTTGGGTTGTACAAATAATAATTGTGTTCGAAAAACTATAACATAGTACACATATTAGTACACATATTTTGAATTTTACTAACGATTTGTCGCAATATTGTTGAAGCTATTTAACCGCGGATATATGCATTGATCATTCGGAACACGGTACATTTAGAACACTTGAAATAAGAACATACTTCCGGGCTGGTGTATATATAGCGCGACTGGAATATAAAACCTATGGCAAATTGTCCGTATCTACTGATCTGAAAGTGCAGATAGTCAGAACTATGTATTCAACTATCCGCGGTCAATGTTTTCCCACGATGTTTCTGAATTACTGCATTGCAATCGACGTCATTGAACATTCAAAAAAACTAGTTGATATGTTTATCCATTTCCCTCATGCAAAACATCTTCAGCCGACGACATTGAAATGATCAAGTCAAATAAATGGGAAATCTTCATATATGAAAGTATAATCACATAAAATTTGAAAACCTTATGGCAAAATAGGAAATTGCTCATTATGAGCAATTCTTCTTTTGCTAAAAAAAATTCAAAACTCGTCTGATGCAAATAATAAAATTAAGAGAAAATAGGGAGGGAGTGCGAGAGAGAGAGAGAGAGAGCGGAAGAGAGGAAGACAGACATACAAACATACACACACACATACAGGCAGACAGACAGACAGAGAAATAGACACAGACAAAGACACAAAGAGAGACAGACAGAGAAAGAAAGAAAGAGAGTGTGTGAGAAAGACATATATATTTTTAAAGCGTGAATGATAGAAAAAGAGATACATGTATAGAGATACAGAGAGAGAGAGATAGGAGAGAGTGATATAGAAACAGAGACAGACACAAAGAGGGGAGAGAGAGAGATAGAGACAGCCAGAGAAACAAAGAAAGAGAGTGTGTGAAAAAGACATATTAACTTTTAAAGGGTGAATGATAGAAAAGGAGATATAGAGATATAGAGCGAGATAGGAGAGAGAGAGAGAGAGAGAGAGAGAGAGAGAGAGAGAGAGAGAGAGAGAGAGAGAGAGAGAGAGAGAGAGAGAGAGAGAGAGAGAGAGAGAGAGAGAGAGAGAGAGGATAACGAGAAAGAGATGTATAAAGAGATAGAGATAGAGAGAGAGAAGGAGCACAGATAGAGACAGATGGAGATAGAGAAATATATATATATATAGAGAGAGATAGGCACACACACTTACAGTGGGAAGAAAGAAAGAGAAGGAGAGAGAAGAAAGAGAGAGAGAGAGAGAGGACAGAAGGATAAGACATAGAGAGAGAGAGAGAGAGATATAGAGCGAGAGAGAGAGAGAGAGAGAGAGAGAGATAGAGCGAGAGATATAGGGAAGACAGGTAGAGAAGGATAACGAGAAAGAGATGTATAAAGATATAGAGATAGAGAGAGAGAAGGAGCACAGATAGAGACAGATGGAGATAGAGAAATATATATATATAGAGAGAGAGATAGGCACACACATTTACAGTGGGAAGAAAGAAAGAGAAGGAGAGAGAAGAAAGAGAGAGAGAGAGAGAGAGAGGACAGAAAGATAAGACAGAGAGGGATAGATAGATATATATATATATATATATATATAGACAGAGACATAGACAGAGAGAACGAGAGACAGAGACAGGGAGAACGAGAGACAGAGACAGAGAGCAAGTGATAGAGGGAGACGAAGAACGAGAGGCATGTAGACATACAGAAAGAAAGATATGGTATGAGATAGTAAGAGAGAGAGAAAGAGAGGGAGAAAGAGAGAGATACACAAACACACACAAACACACACACACACACACACACACACACACACACACACAAACACACACAGAGGGAAACAGACAGACAGACAGACAGGCAGGCAGTCGTAATGGCTACTGTTAACTTCTATGTCTTACCTTATTACAATACCTTGTCATTCGTCTAATGCTCTGTCCTTATATGTGTTTCCTTGTAAAGGTAAATATTTTATAAAGTTGTATCGAGCGACCGGGTAATATGATATAACTACGTACATGCACTACATATGCATACTGTCTGTGTTAGTATTATAGCAACACGTTTAAATCTTATTTAAATATATTCCAACCTGGCGACGCGTCTTTAAAACACTAAAGTTACGGTACATATCTTTAGAAATGTAGCCCGTTAACATAACCAGCAATGCCACCGTGTTGCCGAAATGTAGGTTTAAAACAATTCATTGTTTAAGGAATATGTTTTGCAATGTCATTTAACCAGCATTGCCTAAATATCGTAATGTCTTTGTGTTCGCATGAGCGCGCTGTCAATCAAGGCATTGAGAATCCAGAATCGGGAAACATTCTTCCCTTCGTCTTTTACAAAAGCCAATGCAACAAGTCAATTGTCTTTAATCAATGGGCTAACAGTAAATGTATATGTAGAAAAGCAGCCACTTTGTTAACCCTTTCTCTCATATAGACGCTTTCTGAGTGACCAAAGGAGACATTGCTCAAAACGAGCAATATGTTCTCCTTTTACCACAGTGTTTTAAAGTTTATTCAATTATTATACCATTATTTATAGAGATTTTTCACATTTTTGCCAATATGCTTCAAAGTCGTCTGCTGCATACTTGAAATATGTGGGAAAGGGTTAAAAGTTGCTTGTGTTGAATTTGTGTTGAAAAGTCTCGGATAACCGATCTGACCTCCATGAAGGTTGGTAAACATAGATTCGAAAAAGGAAGTGTTTACTCAAACCTTAGTCGCCTGTATGCGACATTCCAATCAATCGGAGATAAACTGTAGCTTAAATAAACAAACAAGTTTAAAATTCACAAATAAATATATAAATGCACCTTGAAAAAACATATATAAATAGATAACTCAAATTAGTTTTCATTTTCCATCAATGTTTTCAAAAGTCGTGTTTTACTGAATCGAAAGTTGTGGTATGAATCAGATAAAGGGGTGTTTTTATCAGGTAAACATGTAAATGTGTCGACTGGTGAACGAATCGTGAAATATGTTTTCTGTCCTGTATAACATAAACCTTTTTCTCACATGGAGTCGCATTTTGACGCAACTGTAGCAAATGTCATTTTGAAACAGAACACACTTAAACATCATACATAGCGATTTCTCCTTTTGTCTCAATGTATTCTACTCTATGACAGAGTAAGCTGTCATATCTACATATCGATATGATTGAACATTTAGTTATTGAAATGTTTTCAAACGCCGTCTGCTGCATATTCGTCTGAAAGCGTCTGTTTGTGGGTAAGGGTAGATTGATATTAGTAAAAAAAACTACAAGGGTCAATTTTCGTGTTAATCTTATTAATTTATTTATGATTAATAAATCAACAAATGAATGTAATAGTAACACAAATAAGGGAATTTCTCCTTTTCCACCGATATTGTAAAAAGTCGTAGGAGTTTGTCATTTGTCGTCAGCATACGGTTAAGGAATGTTTAAATCAGATAAAAAATGTAACGAGGCAACCGATGAATCATCGATATGATTTCTGTCCAATATAGCTTATACCCTTTACCATATGAGGTCGCAGTTAGACGCAACAGCAGCAGATGTCTCTTTGAAACATTAGACATTTATCAAAACGTATCAAGCCCCACCCGGACATGTCAAATAATTCGGATCTAAACTTGACATATTCAGGTTGACCTATGACGTGAATCATATATAAACAACGCGTTAAGCGAGCTGAAGTGTAAGTGAGTCTCCGCTTGGAATATTTATTTATTTATTTATTTATTGGGGTTTTACGCCACTTTCAACATTATTTCAGTTATATCACGGCGACAGTTCACTTATTCATGATCCCTGGGTAAACACACCAGTACTAGCCAAAAAAAACTAGCCAAGGGCACTCCATCATGACCGTAGTGCCGCGACTGGGGATCGAACCCGGGAATGATATATAGATAATTGTGTGAACATCAGAGATAAGGTGCCTACTTATAACTGTGTGTAAGAGACATATTTACAATTTGAACGAATCGTTTTTCTCTTCAATTGTCAGAATGATGTTTCCGCCGTTGCCCGCCCTATTGATATACAACAATACTTATCAGAATCTTCATTTGTCCAACAATTTTCAAATATTCGTCATTTAGATAAGAGATATTTTAAATGTTAATAAAGGTAGATTTATTTTCTTTAAGCTTGATGTATCAAAAACTTCTTATTGCTTTTTGATCACCCTTCTAATATTTCTATTTGAACAGGATGTTTTAGTATTCAAAATGTAAACAGATGTAATATAACATATATAAACCTGATTATGACTGTTTTACAAAGATATAATATTACTGTACAATACTTACCCTGATCCTGACCGTTTTACAAAGATGTAATATTACTGTACAATATTTACCCTGATCCTGACCGTTGTACAAAGATGTAATATTACTTTACAATATTTAACCTGATCCTGACCGTTTTACAAAGATGTAATATTACATGACAATATTTACCCTGATCCTGACCGTTTTACAAAGATGTAATATTACTTTACAATATATACCCTGATCCTAACCGTTGTACAAAGATGTAATATTACTTTACAATATTTACCCTGATCCTGACCGTTTTACAAAGATGCAATATTACTTTACAATATTTACCCAGATCTTGACCGTTTTACAAAGATGTAATATTACTTTACAATATTTACCCTGATCATGACCGTTTTACAAAGATGTAATATTACTGTACAATATTTACCCTGATCTTGACCGTTTTTACAAAGATGTAATATTACTTTACAATATTTACCCTGATTTTTACCGTTTTACAAAGATGTAATATTACTGTACAATATTTACCCTGATCATGACCGTTTTACAAAGATGTAATATTACTTTACAATATTTACCCTGATCTTGACCGTTTTACAAAGATGTAATATTACTTTACAATATTTACCCTGATCATGACCGTTTTACAAATATGTAATATTACTTTACAATATTTACCCTGATCTTGACCGTTTACAAAGATGTAATATTACTTTACAATATTTACCCTGATCTTGACCGTTTACAAAGATGTAATATTACTTTACAATATTTTCCCTGATCTTGACCGTTGTACAAAGATGTAATATTACTTTACAATATTTACCCTGATCATGACTGTTTTACAAAGATGTAATATAACTTTACAATATTTAACCTGATCATGACCGTTTTACAAAGATGTAATATTACTTTACAATATTTACCCTGATCATGACCGTTTTACAAAGATGTAATATTACTTCACAATATTTACCCTGATCTTGACCGTTTACAAAGATGTAATATTACTTTACAATATTTATCCTGATCTTGACCGTTTACAAAGATGTAATATTACTTTACAATATTTACCCTGATCTTGACCGTTGTACAAAGATGTAATATTACTTTACAATATTTACCCTGATCATGACCGTTTTACAAAGATGTAATATAACTTTACAATATTTAACCTGATCATGACCGTTTTACAAAGATGTAATATTACATTACAATATTTACCCTGATCCTGACCGTTTTACAAATATGTAATATTACTTTACAATATTTACCCTGATCCTAACCGTTGTACAAAGATGTAATATTACTTTACAATATTTACCCTGATCCTGACCGTTTTACAAAGATGTAATATTACTGTACAATATTTACCCTGATTCTGACCGTTTTACAAAGATGTAATATTACTTTACAATATTTACCCTGATCTTGACCGTTTTGCAAAGACGTAATATTACTTTACAATATTTACCCTGATCATGACCGTTTTACAAAGATGTAATATTACTGTACAATATTTACCCTGATCATGACCGTTTTACAAAGATGTAATATTACTTTACAATATTTACCCTGATCTTGACCGTTTACAAAGATGTAATATTACTTTACAATATTTACCCTGATCATGACCGTTGTTCAAATATGTAATATTACTGTACAATATTTACCCTGATCCTGACCGTTTTACAAAGATGTAATATTACTTTACACTATTTACCCCTGATCATGACCGTTGTTCAAATATGTAATATTACTGTACAATATTTACCCTGATCCTGACCGTTTTACAAAGATGTAATATTACTTTACACTATTTACCTGATACTGACCGTTTTACAAAGGTGTAATATTACTCTAAAATATTAACTGATCGTTACAGGATTGAAAAGATACAATATAACTTTACAATGTTGTCTGGTGCTGGCACTTTTGCATTGATGTTATATTACTAGAGAATATTTGAAAATATGTACCTGAGAATATTTGAAAACATGTAATTTTATAAGAGACGAATTGAAAATATGATATAGTACTAGAGAATATTTGAAAATATGTAATATTACTACAGAATAATTGAAAATATGTAATATTCCTAAAGAATATTTGAAAACATGTAATATTACAAGAGAATATTTGAAAATATGTAATATTACTAAGAATATTTGAAATAATGTAATATTACTTGAGAATAAGAAACACCAGTCGTATCATTATTTATACTATTATTATAATATTCTTTAAGGTGTCATGACCTGTATGTATTTTCATTCTATATATGACTTGTTTCTCCCACTGGTGTCAGGATAAATTTTGAAAATGCATGCACGTCACAATAATGTCAATATTGACCAATAGTTTCAAACCAGTACAATATCGCCAGGTTATACTAAGTGTCGGTCACTTATATTACCGGTGCGAGTAAAATTGTTTAAACTGTGATACAATAAGGTTATTTCTTTCGAACTTGTTCAAAGCCACGACACCCATGTACGGTCAGTTTTTGACTCTAGGGACCGACAGCGCTTTTAAGAAATGATATATTGAATTTTTTTTTTTATAAAATACCAACATTTATCCTCATGTTTTTTTTTTATATAAAATAACATTCAATTCTAGTCACGCGAAAACCGACCTTCGGGGCTGTTCGACCTAAGACGATCTAGATCAGCATGTGTCTCCATACAGTCAGTTCAGACTTTTCACTATAAAACATTTAGTCGCACAAGAACCAGAAACTCTTATATAGAACGGCTACGACAAGGAACATGCAAAAGTCGAACCTGTGGAATAGCAATTCTCTGTCTATAGGACCCTGTTACTATAGATATAATCTGTAAATGGTCAAATACTATAATAAAAGTATACCGTATAGAGAGGCTAGTAACACGCTCCTATAAGGGATTTTCCAAAATGTCTAAGGCTATAACACGGTCATGTGTGGGATTTTCCAAATGTTCACATACGAAAACATTACGATCATTATTATTAAAGCATATGGCATATACCACATAGAGAGACTATGTGTCGGTTTTGAGTTGTTGTTGTTTTCAATTTGTTTCAAATGAAAACACGGACGCCTGTGCTAAAGTCGACAGGGGTTAAAATACCGTAAACGGGTGTCGGAGGCCGTTACCATTTTAAAATGTATGTGTTAACTTTTAAATTAATGTAGTTTATGTTTTACCATTTTTAAACATAGTTCGTGGTTTGTTTCTGTGTTCATTCACTCGTTGTCTTCACCGATTGGATACATGGTTTCTTTACGAATTGCCTGGAACAGATTTTGTGAAAAATGTGCTATCAGTTTATTGCCAGGCAGCCAAGGCTCTGTTATGTTGGCTGCTCAACTCAACATTAAAAATGTTGTATCTTGGTATACAAATGACAAGTCCGTTTAAAAAATGAAATATAGACAAAGAGTTGACATGTTTAATAATCTTGCATGAATAGAGATTCCATTCCGTTAATACGTTGTTTATTTAGAACATGTTACAAGTCTTACGTTGCAGCCCTCAAAGATGTGAAATAATTATGTTAACCCTACCTTTCCCACTTGCAGACTCTTTTGGTCAATCAAGTTTTGAAAACAAAGTCGTAAAAGTAGAAATTGCTAATTTTGATTGTTTTCCATTTGAAACATTTTTTTTTCAACTTTATTCAAAAGTTTGCCAATTATATTGATTTTGACTGCCGTTGAATCGTTATATTTGGGAAAGGATTAACTAATCGTTTCCTTGAACCTTCGTCGATGGTAGACTACGTTCATGCGTTGTTTCCTTTAACTGTGAACGCCTCATCGGCAAGAGCGATAGAATATGACGTAATATAATGTATATGGTATAGTTTAAACTGAAGGACTCATAAGACTGCCACTATAACCATTTGTTTTGGAAACATTGCATTTTTCTACAAGATCGAACTAACCTGTAGTGTTTCTATTGATTGTATCGGGGATATTACAACAGAATTTCAGTTAACCAAGGCGACAGATCATTCTACCGCGAATCACGTGTTAAACACAGTAGGATAGGACAATTTCCAAGAGCACTCTACTTTTATCGCCGAGAGTGGCTATCAAACCCTGACTTTTCGGTTCCGGAAATAGTGATCACTCTGCCGCGACAGATTCCCTACTTTGACCCCAAACTGTACACATGAGCGATGCTCATGGAAGACCATCTTTAGAGAAAGTCTTACATTAGTCTGCCTTTGGGATTTTTCCACACAAACGGCGCGAGTACTGGTTAAGTATCCAGGAAGCAGACATCGAGCGTGATTAATATAAGCTTAAAGCTTGTTTCGCAATCGATGTAAAATAAATAAGTTTAAACTAAAGTCTTACATGTCTGGACAACGACCTGCTACATGTATCCATGACAGAGGATAAAAAAGCAAAATTGACGAGCAGCACAAATCCTGATCGGACTGTGTGGATGTGCGCTGGCTGGTCTTGATCTGCATTGGTCACAAAAGTCCCCAATGTTGGTTTTCTCAGAGCGTAGCTCAATTATATAGACTAGTGTAGATAGATCAGCACTTCACTTCATAGAACTCGTGTTCTACAATAACCAACCTTAGACTATGTTGGACAAATGTTCAAAACGAAAAAGATGCACATCGACACTATGTAATATAAATAAGCACTGTATGTTAAAAGTTTCTTGAATGCTTCTCGGGGCTTATTAACAAACCGTGCCTATCTAGATATGAGATCACGGATGCTTTGTGTGTTCTGAAGATATACTTGTGACAATTGGTCTACGGTTGGGTTGTCTGTAGCCCTAACCATATACACCGGAACCAACCAGTCCTTTTATTTATATTTTAAAATCAGTTTTTCAGTTTTTTATGTGCTCAACACGTGCCATTTAGTATTGAAAATTTCACTCAGATATGACAGTAGAAACCGTCGCCAGTCTATCACATCGAAGACACTTAAAATATACTGTTATCAGTCCAACTTTTCTGTACAAAGTTAATATATCTTTCCTGTGTGATAGAGCTAGAGACTGGTTCCAGTGTAACACTTCACATACCACATTCAACCTTTCCAGCATAACGACATAGTGCCAACGTCCACTGCAACAGTTGTATTGCACGTGACCCTCAAGCTATACGAGAGAAACGGTTATGAAATGTGTTAAACAGTTTATTTTTTGCACACTACTTTTATTAAAGATACATTTAGAACAAAAACAATTGTAGGTGTTTAATACATCACATCAAATATCAGTCCGTTAAATTTACCTTATCCTGACCCTTGACCTCTGTGTTGAAATACAAATTAGCATGACGTAGTTTTTTAATCACAGCATGCATGTTGGCAGTAACACATTGGTGCAAATACGAGACATAGATATCTAATTTCAATATCAAGCACGTTGTTTTTGTTGATCGATTGATTATTGGGTGCTTTACGCTGCTTTCAACATTGTATAAGTTGCATCACGGCGTGTCCTGGGCAAGTTACCAGTCCTACTGTTGCAATTATCCCGACAGCAGCCAGTCAGTCGTAATGCTAACCCCACAATCCTGAGCGTCAAGGAGGGCAGCGATTGCTTTGTTATGACCCGGCCGGGGATCAAAATCGCGACCTCCCGCCCCCAATGCGGACGCTCTATCACTACAGAACTGTAGCCCCGATAGTTTTAAGGATAGTCATAACTACCATAAGTCGCCAACCGAGACTCATTTTCGCGATCAGAATCAGGTTATTATTATCGATCAATAGGCTAACATGTATATACCCCTTTTTTATTAAATTTAATTCTGAGGGAGGAGTTCATTGCGGCAAGGAAACCGTCGAATACAGCGGTCCATGCGGTTATTGCTAACAACACATACCAAGTGAGAAAACGTCCAAAACTGAGCCTGTAGTGATCATTCCACTGTTCAGATGCAAATACTTCATGCAGCTAATGACTGATTGATTATTAGTGAATTTGAAATACATACAAGGATATATTTTCCAACAGTGGTAGTAATTTACCAAGAAACACCGTGGTATAACTAAATAACTATGTTGGCGGCGTTCAAATAATATTCGTACAAAATAATCATAACTTTGAACAAGTTACCACCTCCTCTAATTTACAATGTCAGTCTTGAGGTATGTAGGTTGCTGGACCAATTCAAGTATTTACGACCCCAACTGTACAGTTTGTTGTGTAGGATATCTTTCTATGCTAATTTAAGAGCAAGTTATTACGCAAAAAACTGAACAGTTTCTTTTGGTAATTCTCTTTCTTGCCTTTTTTTACGAACAATTAGTGTAAAGTTGTTGTCGTCGATCTTTTTAGGCTAATATATAGAGAATAACTAACTGCATGTTTTTGATATAGAATTTAGGTCACAAGGGAAAAAAGGGGTAATTTGGTTAAAATCACGAAACCGTAGGTTGAGTGATTTTACACCAAATTACCCCTTTGTTCCCGAGTGACATAAATTCGATATCAAAAACATGCAGTTAGTTATTCTATTTATTATATATCTGGAATAAATCTCCCCTTTATTTTAAAGAAACATATCAAATGACTTGGCCTTAGGCGTATGAATGTTACGTAACCAAATACTGCTGCTTCTATTTGGCGCCAAATGACTAGCGTTATGACGTCAAAACCGCTGACGTGACGTCATTTTCCTAGTATTCTGTCTCAGTTTTTTTTAAATTCCTAGTATTAAACCCACTTTAAATTCCAAAGATGTTCCAAATCTAAAATAAGTAGTTCCGGCAAAAATGATATCATCACTAGTGATGATATAAAAAAACTAAAAGTGTTATCGTCACAGTGTTAGTTATCATTTTTTTAAAAATTGATATTGATTTTATGTCACTTAAATTTCAATGCAAAATTTGGATAGGTATGTAATAAACGACATTTTGTTGCTGTATATCTCTTACTATGCGTATATATAAATACGAACAAGCTCGTACGATCAACACTGTATGTTTTGTTGCTGTATATCTATTTTTGTGCGTATATACGAAAAAGCTATAAAGATGAACACTGTACATTTTGTTGGCGTGGATCTATTTCTGTATTAATTTACAAACAAGTAATTTCAATCAAAAGAGTATATTTTGTTGGCGTGTATCTCTTTCTGTACTAATTTACAAACAAGTAATTACATCCAACACAGTACATTTTGTTTTCGTGGATCTCCTTCTGTGCTACTGTTTTCCCGTAGATATCTGTCTGTGCCTATGAACGAATAAGTTATTTAGCACATCACTGTACAGCTTGATGTCTTGGGGCGCTTTCAAGACTAATCCACGAACATGAAAGTTCAACTAAGACAATACAGTTTGTTGTCATGCATGTCTTTCATGGACAATTTTTTAACCAATAATTACGACCGACTCGGTACAGTGTATTATCGTTCATGTCTTTATAGGCTAATTTACGAACAAGTTATTACCACAGCCTCTGTATGATCTCTATTTATGCTACTTTAAGCTCCGGATCAAATTATGTCGTTTAGACATAACAACGACATGCCCGAAATATTGTTCGAGTGGTCACAAGGGCTACGACACAGAACAAAAAGTTATCTCAGTCGTGCGACAGTCGTGGGACCATCGTGAGTTGTCGAGCATTGCCGGGGGTGGGCATTATTTGTGTTCACGTGATCAGGTCGTGGTTCAATCGTGGGATGCACATGTGGCAGTGGAAAGTCACTCGTAGAACGCTCGCGCATCCGTCTCCCGACTATATATGGAGGCCCGGTCCCTTGCTAGCCATTTGCTCTAGAGATTATTGAATGGACACATCGAAGTTCTGCCCGAATTTTTGACATTTGACACTATATTATATTTCCACCAGGCGTAGTCTTTCAAAGTGTTCATTCGCCCAAGCTATATACCCCCCGGAGATATGTTGCAAGACTAACGAATGACAAACCTGCAATGTTATGCGAGCCTCTTACATAATTTTCGTGAGGCAATCTTACAACTGCCTCACGACTGTCCCGTTATAGTTGTGCGACAGTCGAAAGCATTCTTCATTGAAAATAAACTTCTGGTACACACGACAAAATATTTATATGTGTCATAGTCATCTCACACCGGTACTCCACATAACTATCTTTCTATTCAACGAATTGCTTTTACATATATTCTGTTAGCCCTTTGGTGGAAGACAAATGACGATTGTCGCATTGTCTTTTGTCAAATCTCCAACACTTTGGACCTTACCACCCATTCAGCGATAGCACTGGTTTGGTATCCAGGAAAATACATTTTTCCCACATACAATAAACCTTCAGTAGGCGACTTTGAATACAATTAGGAAACAAGGAAATCATCTCAATAAATGAAAGTTAAGTTATAAAAAAAAACTTTATTTGGCAAATAGAGAAATTTCTCATGACGATCTATTTCTCCTTTTGTCACAATGTTTTCAAATGTCCTCTGCTTTTGTTAACGTTTAAAAGTGTTAGAACAAATTGCTACACAATCCATGTAAAATTAATATGTTAAAATATCAGCCTTTATCTGATATATATGCTTACAACAAAGCGACGAACACAAATAAGATTTTGTTCACAGTTGTTACCCTCCCTTTCCACATTCTATAAACATACAGCAGACGTCTTAAAGAACAAATTAGCAAAATTATAGATAATTGTAAGTATTGAATAGAGTTGAAAACATTGAGGCAAAAGAGAAATTGCTTATTATGAGCATTTTTTCCTTTTGACACAAAGTTTTCAAAACTCATATGCTGCAGATCATTCAACATTCGCCTAGAAGTGGGAAATGGTTAAGACAATGATAGGCACTTGGAAAATGATCTTCATCTTTCATAAATGTTGTGGATCTAGAATTTGTTTGACGTATCTAGAGGTTAATGTTGTTATTACCGGTCATACAAAAGTTTGTCTTCAATTGTGATATATTGTATCTTAAGTTGATTGGTTGTTTTGTATTTTACGCCGTTTTCAACAATTTGTCAGTTATATCACGGCGTTTTATGTGTAAGTTACCAGACCTACTTGTGCATTTATGTTGACATCAGCCCGTCAGGCGTATAGCTAACCCCACAACTCTGTTCGCCAAAACGTTTTCTGGCGATGTTTTTGCCTATTTACAATATTAAGATTTTTAAATAAATGGGTAATCTTTAAAAAATCAATGATGATTCATTTTAATTACTTCATATTACAGTATAATTCTAGAAACTGTACAAACAACGTTAACCCAACTATGCAATAGTCATGGCCGTACCGTGACCCGTCCTATTATTTGTAAATGCAGCTTGGCGATTTTGGTCATTCTTATTTAATAATCGGTTCCCATAGAGGAATTAAGTTGTCTCTGCTTCCTTCCGTTATGAATACTTCGCTGTTTTCACGATTTCATCCGATTCTGAAATATTCATTGGATTCATACCCGGTTGTTCATGTTTCGTTCGAGATGAACGACTCGTACCAACTGGTTTTCGCTCTTTGCTATTGGGGAACTGACTTGACCATTTTCTTTTGTTTACATTTTCAACTGGCATTTTCAAAACGATTAATGTGACATTACAACCAAACAAAACAGACTTAATAATTCTTGCTATATGTTGACTATACATGTGAACTTTCATAATGCTAAATCTTGATCATAAATATCTTCTTACTTTGTGTTGTATTACTTCGTATTTTTTGTTTATATACTACCATTTTTGCTATCATACTTCTGCTAAACTGGAAGGAGAATAGCCTCCCCCCTCTCCCTCGAAAGCTTGTGTCACACTTAACTTATAACTAGAGGCAACAAACCTTAATATATGTTAATATGTACACACCTATGGTTCTTTTTTTATCTAATGGATCTAGTTAGAGGATTTAAAACTTCAGCTTGTATGACACATTGTAGTTGCAGTGAATGTTAAGCAAACCGTAAACCAAATGGTTTTAGAACTAAACTAGTCATTTCACGACTAGACTTCACATGCTGAATATCACATTGATCGTAGCATATAAAACGTTTAATTCCTACGTCAATATTAACCCTTTCTGCTCTTGGTAACCTTTTTATATAGGCTATGGTAGCCAGGTGAGCAATATAGGCACATCTTGGCCTTCTTGTTTAAAATGATGGAACATTTGGCCTTCTTGTTCGATTTACATCCTGTCTGCTTGCACAGATGCTGAACACCAGTACTACTGGTAAGCTTATCATGATACCAGTGTTTCTTTCCAAATGCTCTCCTCGTAATGCTGAATACCAGCACTGGTGGTAAGCTTATCATGACACAAGTGTTTCTTTCTAAATGCAGTCCCCGTAATGCTGAACACCAGCACTACTGGTAAGCTTATCATGACACAAGTGTTTCTTTCGAATTGCTCTCCCCGTAATGCTGAACACCAGCGATACTGGTTAGCTTATCATGACACCGGTGCATATGTCTAAATGCTGTACAGGTAATGCTAAACACCAGCGTTACTGGTACGCCTATCCCGATGCCAGTGCATTTGTCGTTTTATCATCTCTTGAATCCTGAACGCCAAAAAGGGACACTGTTCTACTCGTGCAATGTGTTTGGTACGGCTTGACGTTTGATTGAACCAAAGTGTGCAGTTATCGAGGTACACACTACTACACCATTGAGTATTTTGAACACGTAAAATGTCACTCCAACCGACTCATTATTGCAACGGTTGTACCTCAACCCGAGCGCGGGTGCAACGTTTTTAATCTAAGCTCGGGTTATAAATATAACAATTGTGTTCGATAAACTATAACATACTACACATATTTTCTATTTTGCTAAGAAATTGTCGTGATATTTCAGAAACTATTTTACCACAGATATATGCATGCATCATTCCAAACACGGTACCTTCAGAACACTTCTCTTAGAATAAGAACAATATGGTACATTCCGAAATACTTGCGAGTTGGTGTTAATAGCACGACTGGATTATACGAACTTTCGCAAAGTGTCCGTATCTACTGATCTTAAATTGCAGCGGTCAGAATTATGTATTCAAGTATCCGTGGTCAATGTTTTTCCACAATGTATCTGAATTACTGCATTGTAATCGACGTCACAGTCAATTCAAATAAACTGGTCAGCATATGTAACCGCTTACCACTTGTAACAAATCTGCAGCAGACGACATGGAAATAATATTGCCAGAAATACGGAAAATCTTAATAATTACCGAATGAAGTGTAACACATTGTAGCATGAGGAGAAAGTGCTCATTGTTAGCATTTTCGTGCTACAATGTTAAAAAAAAATGGTCTAATGCAGTGGCGTCAGACAGCGTATGTATATGGGAAAGCGTTTGCCTTTATTAATCCGCCATGGAATCAATAACCTACTATACAGTAATTCATAGCGTCCGCATACTGACATGGCGACTGCCTACACATTTAAAGGTTTTTTATTATGTGATTCCTTATTAAACATACCAATAATATAAACCAATCTTTAGAGCCGATAGTAAAGACAATGGTTCATTGGTAGAAGGTCGGTCCCGTGATCTAAACGTGCCTGATTCAATACCCGGGACAGCGGGTCAGAATTTCTGTATGATTAAGTGATTGGGGTCTAACGCCGATGAGTCAAATTAAATGACTGTGAGAGAAAGGAGAATACATTCTTTCAGGAACAAGGTAAAAAAAGACAGACAGACGAACAAATTGTCTTACCTAAATGTGAATATGTGTCTTCAATGTGTACGCTCCACGTTCTACTTGTTAACCGTTATCCAACCTGATAAGAGCGTATGTTCCACAATCCACATTGGTTAAACGTACCAATGTTATAATGGTTCCCGTCGTAGCTTACTTTATAATGATAAACATGAACAACATGCCAGAACGCTGGTGATAGCGAGTTGTGAATAATGAACGTGTTTTATCAATATTTTACATGTTTATTTTAACCCTTTTCCGATTTGATTGACACCATTATAACGTAACCTGTTTTCCTCGCTTACTTCGAGTAAACGAAGTTTAACGCTGCATCAGACAGTCTGACAGTGTGATAATGCAACCTGTATTCCTCGCTTACTTCGAGTAAACGAAGTTTAACGCCAGTTCAGACAGTGTGACAGTGTGATAACGTGTCCTGTATTCCTCGCTTACTTCGAGTAAACGAAGTTTAACGCCAGTTCAGACAGTGTGACAGTGTGATAACGTGTCCTGTATTCCTCGCTTACTTCGAGTAAACGAAGTTTAACGCCAGTTCAGACAGTCTGACAGTGTGATAACCTGTCCTGTATTCCTCGCTTACTTCGAGTAAACGAAGTTTAACGTCAGTTCAGACAGTGTGACAGTGTGATAACGTGTCCTGTATTCCTCGCTTACTTCGAGTAAACGAAGTTTAACGCCAGTTCAGACAGTGTAAGGATTAATCATATGAGCCGTCACGCAAGAAAACCAACATTGTGGACTCTGCGTAAAGTATCGCCCCGGATCAGCTTAAGCATGCCACAAAGGCTTACCAAGACAGACACGTTTCGTCTACTGTAGATTATCTGTTTCAGGAAACAATACTCTATACATCTATCCCCCCCCCCCCTCCCCTCCCCATCTAAGACGGAATGTGTCTGCGCGGACTGCGCAGGCTGATCTAGGACGATTCATTACGAAGAGACCATAATGATGGTTTTCATGCGGGAGGGCTAATATCACATTGAAGCGTGTTTTGCATTGTTTTCAACAGTATTTTCGTCACACAACGGCCTATCCTAGGTATACTACGAGCACCGAGTGTAAGTTAATCCCCATATCAGTGGAAGGTTTTCCCATTTCCCTGATACAGATAAAACTAACCTCGCTGAAGCAGTGGGTTTACATTCTGTCCTAAGCAAATATTTTTTTACGTCACATTCTTTGAAAACATGAGGTTTACTCGATTTACATGCAACTGTCGTTTTACAGCATGAGGTCTACTAGATCTACATGCAGCTGTCGTTTTACAGCATGATGTCTACTCAATCTACATGCTGCCGTCGTTTTACAGCATGAGGTCTACTCCATCTACATGCAGCTGTTGTTTTACAGCATGAGGTCTACTCCATCTACATGCAGCTGTTGTTTTACAGCATGAGGTTTTCCCAATCTACATGCTGCTATTGTTTTAAAGCATGCGATTTTCCCAATCTACATGCTGCTGTTGTTTTACAGTGTGAGGTCAACTCCAACTACATGTAGCTGTTGTTTTGCACCATGAAGTCTACTCCAACTACATGCAGCTGTCGTTTTACAGCATGAAGTATACTCCAACTGCATGCAGCTGGCAGCTGTCGTTTTATATCATGAGGTCTACTCCAACTACATGCAGCTGTCGTTAGACAGAAAAAGGTCTACTCCAACTGAATGCAGCTGTCGTTTTACAGCATGAGGTCTACTCCAACGACATGCAGCTGTCGTTTTACAGCGTGAGGTCTACTTCAACTACATGCAGCTGTCGTTTTACAGCTTGATGTCTACTCCAACTACATGTAGCTGTCGTTTAACAGCACGAGGTCTGCTCCAACTACATGCAGCTGTTGTTTTACACCATGAGGTCTATTCAATATACATGTACATGCTGCTGTCGTGTTACAGCATGAGGTCTTTTCAATCTACATGCAACTGTCGTTTTACAGCATGAGATCTACTCCATCTACATGCAGCTGTTGTTTTACACCATGAGGTCTGCTCAATATACATGTACATGCTGCTGTTGTTTTACACCATGAGGTCTTCTCAATCTACATGCTGCTGTTGTTTTACAGCATGAGGTTTTCCCAATCTACATGCTGCTGTCGCTTTACAGCATGAAGTTTACTCAATCTACATGCTGCTGTCGCTTTACAGCATGAAGTTTACTCAATTTACATGCTGCTGTCACTTTACAGCATGAGGTTTACTCAATATACATGCTGCTGTCACTTTATAGCATGAGGTCTACTCAATATACATGCAACTGTAGTTTAACAGCATGAGGTCTGCTCCAACTACATACAGCTGTCGTCTTACAGCATAAGGTATACTCGATCTACATGCAACTGTTGTTTTACAGCATGAGGTTTACCCCATCTACATGCAGCTGTCGTTTTACAGCATGAGGTCTACTCAATATACACGTACATGCTGCTGTCGTTTTATATCATGAGGTCTGCACAATATATATGTACATGTACATGCAACTGTCGTTTTACACCATGAGGTCTACTCAATCTACATGCTGCTGTCGCTTTACAGCGTGAGGTCTACTCAACATACATGCTGCTGTCGTTTTACAGCATGAGGTCTACTCAATATACACGTACATGCTGCTGTCGTTTTATATCATGAGGTTTGCACAATATATATGTACATGTACATGCAACTGTCGTTTTACACCATGTGGTCTTCTCAATCTACATTCAGCTGTCGTTTTACAGTGTGAGGTCTACTCAATGTACATGCTGCTGTCGTTTTACACCATGAGGTCTACTCAATCTACATGCTGCTGTCGTTTTATATCATGAGGTCTGCACAATATACATGTACATGTACATGCAACTGTCGTTTTACACCATCAGGTCTACTCAATCTACATGCTGCTGTCATTTTACAGCGTGAGGTCTACTCCACATACATGCTGTTGTCGTTTTACAGCATGAGGTCTACTCAATATACACGTACATGCTGCTGTCGTTTTATATCATGAGGTCTGCACAATATATATGTACATGTACATGCAACTGTCGTTTTACACCATGTGGTCTTCTCAATCTACATGCTGCTGTCGTTTTACAGCATGAGGTCTACTCAATATACATACAGCTGTCGTTTTTCAGTATGAGGTCTTCTCAATATACATGCTGCTGCTGTTTAACAGTATGAGGTCTACTCAATCTACATGCTGCTGTTGTTTTACAGCATGAGGTCTACTCAATATACATGCTGCTGTCGTTTTACAGCGTGAGGTCTACTTAATATACATGCTGCTGTCGTTTTATATCATGAGGTCTACTCAATCTACATGCTTCTGTCGTTTTATATCATGAGGTCTACTCAACATACATGCTGCTGTCGTTTTACAGCATGAGGTCTACTCAATATACAATCTGCTGCCGTTTTACAGCATGAGGTATACTCAATAAACATGCTGCTGTCGTTTTACAGTGTTAGGTCTACTCAATAAACTTGCAGCTGTTGTTTTACAGCAGTATATCAATCAAAGCCCTGAGAGCCTAGAAGGGAAGTTACTACTACCATTATTTAAGTCTTTGGTTTGACAAACATCGTGGATCGAACCATCGTCTTCATCTAACTACAGTAATAAGGCGGTCTCCTTTGAGGAAATATATAAGTACAAACATTGGAGCATATTGAAATCTTACGAAGGTCCGCCATAGGTTATGTGGATTTCTTAAGATGCTAAATCCGTGATGTAGCAGTTAAAGTAGTCGTCTCATGATCCGATCCCTGGTCCGGTCAAACCAAATACTTAAAGAACGGTATGGATATGACATAACAAATTACTTAGAATAGTCAGTATAGATACACCGAAATACTGGTAAATCACTTAGGAGTTGCAGTAATGTAACCGACCTATTGTTGAAACAGAGTGTACATGAATTATTCACGTTTGCAAACGAAGAGCGTAATGATAAGCCTTTGTCTCCACACTGTCTGATCTGAATCATCGCTGTTCATTCTCAAGTCATAGAGCATTCTGGAAGCCATATGGAAATTTGTCACGACCAAAGAACAAATGTTTAGCTATGATTTAATTTTACTTTTCATTTATTTACAAGAGAAAGTTGATGCAACGCATCAATGTCGCCGGAAATCCATACTGCAGTTATGCATAACACTAACATTATAGTAGTTGAATAAACAGTTATCAACTGAGGGGCATATTGGAACATCAGGGGTGGGGTCAAGTGAAAATGTTTCATAACTTGCATTGTTTTGTCAACGAAGTGAATGATAATTGAAGCCTTTCATTGTTTATGACAAATCTCCATTCCAAAGAAGGTTGACCATACACACAACCAACTAATTATTGATCATAAACAGTAATAGAAATGAGTAATCTTGCCAATCATTAGTCTTTGTATGTATACAGTGCTTTCATTAAGGAATAATTATAAGATTTGTGAATTACACATACACTTTTCAAGATGTTTGTCAGAATATTTGAATTTTATTATTTTTCAATAAAACCACAAAACAGACAATTTAGGATTTGCATGCAATAGCACGTCATTTTATCTTTCCTCCATTAAAGTCAACAGTGGACACCTTTGCAGCAATCTACATTTTAAAACAATGAGATAAGGGTTAAATCGCTGAAGACATGAGTTTTCTCTTTTTCTCAAAATGATATTAGCTTGGCATCCTAATTATATCATACTTTAACAAATGTTGAAATGTAGTCCAATATTTATAAATTAGACCACCTTCGAAATATAATATCAACTAAACAGTTAAATCTCATTGAAATTGTTGTATAATTTAAACTTAATTTCGAACATAAACTGAACCCTACAACATGTTCATTTATTTTAATTCTTTCCTTCCTTTTTTATAATGAAAATAACAAACTACTCATATTTTAAAAGTATATTATGATGAGCGCCCTTGTGTCAATGATGCATAACAATATGCAGATCGGAAGCAATATGCCTTTAGGGAATTACATGACACATTTAAAATTGTCAAGGACGAAATAATTTTGTACGAAAGACCCGATTCTTTCTTATTCGCAGAGATGTCGTTCTTGAAACTCTCTTTATAGGCAGAGAGTGTTCGTTCAAAGTAATTTTTCTATTAAAACCAGTTTTATCTCGGTTTGTTCTTTTCTTCATTTGTTTCGAACCAAATAAACATTTTAAATCACCTATGATTTACTATTTGTAAGTGAGTGTAAAGAGCGGCTGTCTGCAAAGGAGATTGATCTACGCAGTTGGTATGTAAACAAATAATTAGACTGTGCGACGTAAAGGTTTGTAGTTATCGCCTTTTGATTACATGTAGTATATAGTGTAAAATAAAGTATTTCAGTCTAGCTAATAGGGACTGTTTCGTCTTCGTAAATAAAACAAAAAAGCATAAATGCGAGTCAAAATAAAGAAACTGAAAATACCTAAAACATCGGAATATTTATTTCATTTTAGATGTGTCATTACTTAGTGTTTTCAAACAAACACAATTGTAATATGTTCAAGACATCTAAATGTGTTTCTTTCTAATAATAATCCCCCCCTCCCATGTCATTTCCGAAAACCTATTAAAAATAGAAGTCGCGGGCTTCTGCCCGGCGACTAATAACACTCGAAAGATTGGAGACCGTTTCCGTGGTGTAATGGCAATACATTCCGCCTTTCATGCCGAGGCCTGGGTTCGATACCCAATTTGATGATACAAAATACTGTTTAACTGTAGGAATGACTTTCCCATTTTTCATTAATGATTGCGGGGATAGCAATACGACTTTTTTAACAGTGTCAGAAAATATAAACCGTTAGTACTGACCATTTACCAAAGAAACGTAATGTAGCGCACACCTTTTCGTTAACAGTGAAGTTCTAGATCAGCCCGTGACATTTCATATTCGTCCTGCACGTTGAACTGACGCTTGTGTAATACATATAACAATATAGTATATATATGTTGATACTTCGTGTACTCTTCCTGCACGCTGAACTATCGCTTGTGTAATACATATAACTAGATAGTACCTATCTGTTGATACTTCTTGTACTCTTCCTGCACGCTGAACTATCGCTTGTGTAATACATATAACTAGATAGTACCTATCTTTTGACACTACTTGTATTCTTCCTGCACGATGAACGGTTGCTTGTGTAATACATATAACTAGATACTGCCTATCTTTTGACACTACTTGTATTCTTCCTGCACGCTGAAATGTCTCTTGTGTAATACTGAACTGTAGCTTGTGTAATTCATATAACTAGACTAGATACTACCTATCTTTTGACACTACTTGTATTCTTCCTGCACGCTGAAATGTCTATTGTGTAATACTGAACTATCGCTTGTGTAATACATATAACTAGACTAGATACTACCTATCTTTTGACACTACTTGTATTCTTCCTGCACGTTGAACTGTCGCTTGTGTAGTACGTATAAGGTACAATGTACATAAACTTAGCTAATAATTGAAGTGTTTTCTGCACCTTTAGTCGCGTAGGTCCGACAGTTCAAACAATAAGAGGAATGATGTAGCTTAAATAAATAAATAAATAAGTTTTCAATTCACAAGTAAATATATGAATTCATCTTGATTATAATATATAAATAGATAATTATTTCTCCTTTTCCTTCAATGTTGTTAAAAGTCGTCTCTTAGAGAAGTGTCATTTATCGTCTCAAACATGTAAAGGGATGTTTTTATCAGGTAAAATGTAAATATTGCGCCGGCTAAATCTGATGTGATTTCTGTTCTATATATCATAACTGCTTTCTCACATCCAGTCGCATTCTGACGCAACTGCGGCAAATGTCTTTTTGACACTTATAAATCATACACATCGATTTCTCTTTTTGCCTCAATGTATTCTACTCTATGAAAGCATAATCTGTCATATCTATAGATCGATATGATTGAACGTTTAGTTATTGAATAGTCTTGAAATGTGTTCAAATGTCGTGTGCTGCAGATGAGTCAGAAGTGTCGTCTGCATCAGGTAAAGATATGTTTGTATCAGGTAAAATGTAAATATGGCGCCGGATGACTCATCGATGTGATTTTTGTCCTTTATATAATAAACTAAAAAATGGTTCCCTGTTTAGTTATGTTTAAAACGTTAAAAGAATGGAAACAAGGACAAAACGTCCGTAAAATAGCAATGCATAATGGTCGCTTGGCGGGCTTTGATTTATCAATATGTTTACATGTTTATTTTTACCCTTATTGATTTTGAGCGACACTATTCCACCTGAATTACGTATATCCCTCGTTTAACACTTTACCACATACAGCAAATCTGCAGCAGACGATTTAAACATTTAGACAACACATCGGAACTCTCTATACATGAAATAAGACATGTTGGCAAAACAGTGCACACTTTGAACTGTCACAGTTCCATGACTTATTCAACCGACGTAAACTTTATTTTATCGGTGTACATTGATCTATGCTGTGGTGGTATTGATAGTGTAAAACCGATCTTTCTACAATATTTTCTGTATATGACGTAGTTTCCCTAGGTAAACCAGCACTACTGGCAAACTTAGTCTGACACCAGTGCATCTGTCCAAATGATGTCCCTGTCATGCTGAGCACCAGCACAACTACATGTAGTAAGTTTATCATGAACAGTGTGCATCTGTATGCATGTCCCCGTAAAGCTGAGCACCAGCACTACTGGTAAGCTCATCATGACACCAGTGTATCTGTCCAAATAATGTCCCCGTAATGCTATACACAAGCATAATCGATACATTTATCCCGACACTAGTATTATTTCAGTCCTTATGCAGTTCTCGTAATGATGAACACAAGCACTACTTGCAAGCTTATTCGTATGCCAGTATATATGTCCGAATGCAGTCCTCATAAGGCACTACTTGTAAGCTTTTTCTGACACCAGTGCATCTGTCCGAATGCTTTCCCCGTAATGATAGTCACCAGCCCTATTTTCGTAAACTATGCTGTCCTCGTAATGACACGTAACATCAGTGCATCTGCCCAATGCTATCTCCGTATTGCTGAGCATCAGCAGTGCTGGTAGGCTACCCATGACACCAGTGCATCTGTACTAATATTTTGCCCGTAATGCTGAGCACCAGTACTGCTGGTACACCTTTCCTGTGTCCAGTGCATATATCCGAATGCAGTCCCCGTAATGATGAGCATCAGTTCTACTGATAAATTTATCCGGACACTATTGCATCCGTCGTAATATCACCCCCTCAACCCTTAACGCCAAGAACGGACACTATTCTACTATTATTACAATGTCCTTGGTTTGGGTCGAATTTTGATCGAACCCAAAAGTCTCGTTATTACGGTTCAAAGTTTAACTACTACACCATTGAGTTTTTTAACAGATACAACGTCAGTCCAACCGGCTCATTGTTCTTACCGTTGTATTTCCCACTTAAGAGCGGTTGCCAAGATTTCAATCTAAGCTCGGGTTATAAATATAACAATTGTGTTCGACAAAATATAAAGTAGTCGAATTTCTGTTTTACTAAGGTTTTGTCGCAATATGGCAGAAACTATTTGACCAAGGATATATGCATACATCATTTGGACAGACTTTTTTTTAAATAAGATAAATACGGTAAATTCGAAACACTTCTCTTGAAATAAGATAAATATTGTAAATTCGAAACACTTCCATTGAAATAAGAAAAAGACGGTACATTCAGAGCAGTCTTCTTGAAATAAGATAAATACGGTACATTCGGAACACTTTTCTTGAAAAAAGATAAGTACGGTACATTCAGAATACTTCTGTTGAAATTAGATAAATACGAGATATTCGGAACATTTCTCTTGAAATGAGATAAATACAGTACATTCTAAACACTTCTCTTGAAGTAAGATTAATACGGTACATTAGGAACACTTCTCTTGAAATTAGATACATACGGAATATTCAAAACACTACTCTTGAAATAAGATAAATACGGTACATTGGATCACTATCTTGAAATGAGATAAATACGGTATATTCGGAAAAATGTGCAGATTGGTGTCCAGGGCACGATTGAATTATACGAACATTTGCAAAGGTTCCGTATCTACTGATCTCAAATTGCAGTGGTCCGAATTGTGTCTAAATTCCCGCGGTCAATGTCTTTCCCCAATGATCTGAATGACTGCGTTGAGATCGACGCCAAAGACCGTTCAAGGTCAACATGTTATTATCGAGTCAAATATATTGAAAAGCTTTATAATGAAAAAGTTGAAACTGCAGCAAAAAGAGAAATTGTAAGGGTGAGAAAAGACAGAGAGTGAGAAAGGGGGCAGTGAGAGAAAGAGAGAGAGAGAAAAAGGGAGACAGAGAGAGAGAGAGAGAGAGAGAGAGAGAAAGAGAGGGAGAGGGAGAGGGAGAGAGAGAGAGAGAGTGAGAGAGAGAGAGAGAGAGAGAGAGAGAGAGGGGGGAGAGGGTGAAAGAGAGAGAGCGGGACAAGAGAGAGAGAGAGACAGAAAGAAAGAGAGAGAGAGAGAGAGAGAGAGAGAGAGAGAGAGAGAGCGGGGCAAGAGAGAGAGAGAGAGAGAGAGAGAGAGAGAGAGAGAGAGAGAGAACTTACCTTATTATAATAGCTTTTTATTTGTTTTTTCTCACTGTCCTTAAACTTGTCTCCTTGTAAAGATACATATCTTAAAGTTATATCGATCGACCTGGTAATGTGATATAACTACGTACATGTACTACCTATTCATACTGTTTTTGTTCGCATTTTGGCAAATATTTACGTCTAATTTGCATATCGCTATACCTGTCGACACGTCTTTAAACACTATAATTATGGTACATATATCTTTAGAAATTTAGCACCTAAACATAACCAGTAATGCCACACTTCTGCTGAAATGTTGGTTTAAAACAATGCAATGTTATGCCACCGAAAATACATAAATATGGTTTGGTCTATGTGTTCGCACGGGCGGGCTATCAATCCAGAGATTTCGAGTTCGAATCCAAGATTGAGCAACATTCTTCCCGTCGTTTTACAAAAATCAATGCAACAATTGTCATGTGTTTATATGATATCTGAATATTGAAAAAAGACTGTAAAAAGGAAGCATTAGTGGTTGAAAGTTGAAGTAGAACGTTACAATATTGAGTTGAAGTTTGAATAAATATATTCATAATTAATGTATGAATATATACCAATTTCACGTGACATTTTGATATTTCTTGTTGATCAGGAAGTGGTTTCGTGGATGTTTGGTAGTATCAACAATAATGCCTAACCCCCCTAACTCTAAACGCTTCGATGAAAATCTATCTCCCAACTAATTATCTAGCCAATCGATTCATTTTACTGAAAGAAGATGGTAAGGAACGACAACTCTGCGAAGGAGAACTTGCAACTTCCGTTCAAAATGAAAGTAGAAATCTGACTAGCTGCGCTGACGATAGATTGTTATTGTTTTTGTGGAGGAAAGACACATGCAGTTTTATATTGAGGAAGACTGACAGGAAAGAAATGTATGCACGCCTAAAATGTTCATTTAGTAACCAATACGTAAAACGTTCGAGGTAGGTCTGTCAATTAAACTGTAATTTGGAGTGGAAAACTTTTTTATTTTTATTTTCGCCCTGTGCTGTATCGTAACCGGATTTGAAAATAAGCTCACATGTATTTCATGTACACGTATGTCTGAAAATAGCCCAATTCCTGTAGACATTCGCTTGTCCGTTTTATCATCTGACATCTGTTAATTATTTAAAAAGGGTGGCAGATGAAGGAAAATAAAAAATAAAAAATGAAGGACTTCGGAGACTTCGTACATATATTCAGAGACATATATATACATTATATATTTCTATTTAGGTCTCTGATATATTGTACAAGTGTATACTCGTTCTTGTATGTATACACTATTTAGGCTCATTTAAGGACTTAGGAGACAAAAGTGGTTAAGTGATGTGAAAACTGCTTTCAAACTTAAGTGTGTACAATTATTTGTATTGAATGATGATATTATGTATACAGGTTTTATGATTGAAAAGAATGAAGAAATACAATATATATTTATAAATGAATTTTCCAGATTTTGTCTATACTTAGATGGGGCATATGCATGATGCTTTGCCAAAAATGTTATTCAATTAACGCACAAAAACACACAAAAACACATGTATATTTGTATCAAGTTTGTGTACGCTATGTTATAATTTGTCTAGTGAATCCATGTCTAACTGTCTACTCTGCCTTGGCGTCATTTATAATGTTATTTTGACATAAAAGTAGTGAGGCTACACTGTTTCTAGGTCTAAATTACATGTATATGGTCAGTTATGACTGGTGAGACTGCATAATATGATACATAGGCTCCTCTGAGTCTTCACTGGATACAGATGCATTATAACCCCAAATAACTTAATGCAGATCAATAATTGTAAAATATCTATTATAAACGGACTATTTTATTATTCAAATCATAGCATACGTATATATTGATAAAAAATGGTTTTGCGCAGACATGTATACAACTATACACATCTTGATTTTATTTTTATTGTGCAATCAGTAATTGTATGTATTTTTGTTTCGTTTCAGATCATGGAAATGTTGACAGGTTATATAATGCACAATACGCAACATTACTTGTGAAGAAGATTTATAATGTCAGTGTATGGGACATTTTTACAACCAACCTTTATGTATTGGAAAAGTTGGGGTATATTAACTGTTATTTCCGGTTTGGTTTTTAGTTGAATCAGAGAAATAAAAGACAAACGGCAAGTCGTGGACGCAACATGACAGGTAGAAAACAAAAACAAAACGACGTTAATGACATTCTTCAAAGCTGGTAAAAGCAGCGAGTCGTTGTGACAAGTATTCTGGATGAAAGTGTTTATTCTGTAAAGGTAACTCGGAAAACAATAACGGAATGGAAGAACAAATATCTAGGCTAGATGTAAACGACACAAATACGAAACAAGGATACACAATGTGATCTGTTTTTGTTTACTATAATACAGGAAGATAACTGTGTAATTAACTAATTACTATGAACAAGACATTCAAGTAAATCATTTTGAGCTATAATACAGAGATGACACTTCTACATGATAACTAACATTAAGTAGATCATTTTGAACTACATATTGTGACACATAGGGGGATCATTTGTTTTGTTAAATGACCAAAGATGTAAAATTTAAAAGTTAAACTGTAAGTTAACTAGCATAAATTTGTCAACAGTAAGAGGCATGAGTAAAAAGCATTGTGACAAAAGGAGAAATTGCTTGTACGGAGCAATTTATTCCTCTGCTTCCATGTTTTCAAATAACCGTCTGCTGCAGAGGCGTCAGAAAGTGTCTATTTGAGGGAAAGGGTGATTGAAATATTATAATTAGCTCGAGCTTATGTCATGGCGAATTGTCCGTCGTGCATGCGTTAACTTTTTGCTTCAAACAACTTCTTCTCCCTAACCACTTGGCCAATTGAAATGAAACTTCCTAGGAAGCGTCCTCTCAATGTCCTCTCCTAAATTCCTTCATAACTTTTGGATCCATGCAAAAGTTTGGTTTCCATGGCAACCGAAAGAAAACAATAGTGAAAACTTAAAAAAAATCTTCTCCGAGGAAAGTGTCAGGTCGATTTTCTAATATTTTTTTAGAAATGTTCCTTGGGTGACCCTCTATCGGATTCCTTCAAGCCAAGTTGATTGGACAAAAAACAAAGTCGCCAAGGGGCGGGGCTATTTTGCCGTATATGGCTATAATGAAAACTTAAAATATCTTTACCTCAAAAAGTGTTTGGCAAATTTTCAAATAATTTTGTAGAAATGTTCCTTGGGAGACCCTCTATCAGATTCCTTCAAGCCATGTTGATTAGTCGAAAAACATGGCCGTCAGAGGGTGGGGCTATTTTGCTTTATATGGCTATAGTGAAAACTTAAAAAATCTTCTCCTCCGAAAGTGTCAGGCTGATTTTCAAATAATTTTGTAGAAATGTTCCTAGGATGGCCATCAGGGGGCGGGGCTGTTTGGAGATTTAATTTTTGCCTTATGGCCGTGGAGCAATACTGGCCCTCTTGGGTCTCTTGTTTTTTAAATCTGATCAAAGCTTTCTCTGTCTAGATTCCAGAGAGTACTGGTACATGTACATAAGAAGAATTAATTACACAATGAAATTATTGATCACAAAAGGAAAAAGCACATTATGAGATTTAAATTCTGACATAAAGTTTAAAGATTTTCTGTTGCATCATTATTGTCTACAGCCTATATACATTCTAAGGTCAGTTTACTATACTTTTCTATGTATATTCAAGTTGATATGTACTCATCATGCAACAGAATTTTCATTGACAAAATATGTCCCCAGTTTTTCAATTGTTGAACATAGTAATGGGAAGAAAAGTTTGAATATTTTAAAAAAACTGTACATTTTGACTTGTTGATTTTTTTTGCAAACTTCAAGGATTGGAAGAAATAATTGAACGGAAACAATATCACAGGCTCTTTTTAAAAAAACTTTACCCAAATTTAAACCAATCTACAGCAGACAACTTTGAAAATATCTTTGCAAGCTCACTTTGGTACAGCATGTTTCTTATTTTATTACTCAGTTTACCGTAGCTCAGTCAGTAGAGACACAGGCTTTCAGACTATGTGGAAAAGCAGCCAGTTGCTTGGAAAGAATGTTGTGTGAAGTACTGGTATGAGAAAGCCAAGAAACATATGAGTAGTTGAACTGGCTGCCGTGATATGACTGAAAGATTGATGAAAATGGTGTTAAACCCCAATTAATCAATCAAACTATTTTATCACCTAATACTTTGAGACTTGGAAAACTTCCTCATCTAATACCGTTCTTCTCATTGTATACTAAATATGCTGAGTGTAGCCTTTTTTGGGGGGTAAAAAGTATAAATTTTGATGTAATTTGGTTGTATAAGAGAATTGGACATTGTTGGTTAAGTTACAGGTCAATTTGACAGAAAATCAACAGGTAAGATGTGTCTATCCTTGTAAGCCTGTGTGGCATTCTTAGGCTGATTCGGATCAATGCTTTACGCAGAGTCCACAATGTTGGTTTGCTCACAGGACTGCTCAAATTAAAGGAAAATCTAGTTAACCCTTTCCCTCATACGACAATTCTGCAGCAGATGACTTTGAACATATTTTGTCAACATATAGAAAATCTCTATAATTGAATGGATAACCTATGACTAAAAGTGGAAAATATTGTGGCAAAAGGAGAAATTGCTCGTTTTGAGCAATTTATTCTTTTGTCACTATATTTTCAAAAAGCCGTCTGCTGTAGAGGCGTCAGAAGGCGTCTATATGAGGGAAAGGGTTACCACTCTGGAAGCCGCATGTTTTACTTGAGCATGTTGAAACTTCCTCAGAAAATTTGCTTGTATGATATCTAGCCTAAGTTCGAATATGTGTCAGATCCAGTAAAGAACTAGGTCACTTAGCCAAACACTGTAGAAAAATCTTGTTAACACTATAGACACTGCATTTTTGTATTGAGCAGTTTGAAACATTGTCAGAAAGTTTGTCTTGATGATAGGCCAATTCAAATATTGGTGATTTTGGATAAAACATTAGGGCACTAAGCCAAGTAGGAGGAAAATCTTGTTAAGACTCTGGAAGCTGCACTTTTAGCTTGAGCATGCTGAAACTTTGTCAGAATGATTGTTTTTATTAAATTTAGTTTGAATATGGTTAATGTTTGTTAAAAGATTAGGTCACTATGCCAAGTTGTAGGACAACCTTGATTTAACACTTAAGAGACCACAATTTTGACTTTAGCGGCTTGAAACTTTGTCAAACAGTTTTTCTTGACGATATACAGGCCAATTTAGACATTGGTCATGTTGAGTCAAAAATTAGGTCCCTTGATCAAATTTAAGAAAAAAATTGTTAATGCTCTGGAAGCCATGTTTTTACCTCTAGCATGATGAAACTTTACCAGAATGTTTATCTTGATGATATCTAGGCTAAGTTTGAATATGGTCTGGTTAAAAACTAGGTCACTAGGCCAATATTGAGAAATATCTTGTAAACACTCTGGTCACCACATTTCTCTCAAATGTTCCTTGGGTGACTCTTTACTAAGAGTGTTAAAATTAAGTTGATTATTTAGATACTATAGATAATAAATAGCTTTGCTACTGGTACTATTTTACCCTTTCTACACTACAGACACATGTTTTCTAATCTTCAATAGATGGATGGTATGAGAAATTTCGACAGTTTTCTCAATGTTTTCCTCACACATCAATACTTTTAGTTTCATCAATACAGATTTACCAATATCTTTAGTTAAACATTTTCAAAATCATCTGCTGTAGAGTTTATCCATGTGATAATGTTTAATTATAGATCTCTGGAAATAAGGTTAACCCTGTCTTAAATAAATATTTGAACTGTATGCATTTCTTTTTTTTTTTTTACATTTTTTGAAATTATGTGACTTGTTTTGTAACTTTCCAAAAAATGGAACAGTTGACCATCTTTTTTCCCCTCATACAATTGGTACCGTCCCACAGCACTTTCAGTGCTTTGATTAACAGTGGCAAAGTCACGAGTGAGAATATTACCCTTTGCTTTTCACGAGTAAGTTTCCAGAATTACAGGTTCATTTATCCTGATACCGACGAGTCAGACGTTAACCCTATAACCGTTAGCAAAAAACGGGGGAAAGCCATTACTACTAATTTTAAAGTCTTTGGAATAACCCGATCGAGGATTGAACCTGCGCTTTCTAGCAACCGAGGCGGACGCTCCAGCAAAGAGTCTGTAAATTTACATTCATCCAGGCAGCTGAATTAATTGTTTTTAATATTCAAGATACGTATTTGGTAAGGAAATACTTTAAGCATAATTTTAATGTAAGGCAAGGCTCTTGCTAATGTCTGTATTCAATAAGTATGTCCTGATTTAATTTATATTGTCTATGTTTATGGTAATCAAATTCATCAATTAACTCAGGCGAGCCTTTTGCGTCCCTTAAACATTAAGTTTAAGAGAATAATAAGAGATGTATTTGAACAAAGATCAAGGATGTATTCTGTGCACCAAACGTACCACGTACTCGGACCTTTACTGCATGAAATTGAAAGCTGCAATTTAATTATTGGATTCGGCTAACAATAACCAAACTTTTTGGGACAGATAAATGATACTGGCAGAAGTCCTTGTACATGATTTCAACCATTATCCTGCGTAGATTCATGTTAACAGTGTTTGTCTCCCCTTAACCATACACGTGTAAACAGTGAATTAAACAGTGTTTGTCTCCCAACCACATATTTGACCAATGTAGACAAATACTGTCGAATTTTGGTTACTGTTTTCTTTTTTCATTTATCTTTGGCGGTAGGAAGTCAACAGGATAAGTGATTATGCATAATGCTGGATTTTAACTATCAGTAGTTATAATGAAATGCAATGATCCTATAAGATATAGATTGTCTACCTCATGAGCGAAACACATGAATCCGATCCCCACTTGGGTAATACCAATCAGATACTCTTTTGAATAGTGCTGTGAAACGAGTCTAAAATCCATAGTCTCACTCTAGTTCCAGGATGTTAAGACGAGTCGACCACACCAGCATTCAATAACATGTGTAACGAATATGCAAATTAGCATCACCGGTTCGAAGTGATGGTCTTAGGGTTAGATATATAAGGCAAGTGGACCCCTTCAGGGTTGAGTATACTTTTCGCTGAAGGGATCTTCTGCGTCTTTAGCCCGGCACGTTACATTGGTGACAGCGGTGGGATGAAGACAACTGCCATATTGGAGTTGCCTTACCCATGGGTTTCCCAGGCCAAGACTCGGGACGAGTCTTCTCGGAGTGGGAAGTATTGTAACGAATATGCAAATTAGCATCACCGGTTCGAAGTGATGGTCTTAGGGTTAGATATATAAGGCAAGTGGACCCCTTCAGGGTTGAGTATACTTTTCGCTGAAGGGATCTTCTGCGTCTTTAGCCCGGCACGTTACACATGTCACGTGTCGAACACTACCAAATCCTGACAACCAATTTACAGCGTGTTCACCTCTAGTACTATACGAAGCGTTATAAAGCGTTCGCAAACAAACTGCTACTGCTCTACTGCTACCCTGAATATAAGGAAAGAAAGCGTTATAATAGCTGAGCATTAGCTACCTCAGCCTGATCAGACACATATGCAGTGAATGATATAGCTATGACTTTCTCAAGCCATGTATTGCACCCTTCATATATTGAATATAGGGATGTGTAGGTTTAAACTAGAGGATTAAAATCACAGTTGTACTCAAGTTCCCGGATGTTAACAAGAGATCGACCTGTCTTGCGTTCAATTAAATTTCACCATAACGAACGGTAGCCAATCCGTCAATCAAATCAGAGCGTGTTCACATCTACTACGAACTGTTACAAATCGTGAGCAACCAAATTGCTACTGCTTTACAGAAATTTGGAGATCGT
Organism: Serripes groenlandicus; assembly: GCA_031761405.1. Lineage (NCBI taxonomy): Eukaryota > Metazoa > Mollusca > Bivalvia > Cardiida > Cardiidae > Serripes > Serripes groenlandicus. Next base: position 202,511 of record JASEVX010000285.1, read on the forward strand.
TTATGACTATTTAGTGAACAGTGTATAATCAGTTAAGAATAGAATGAGTTGGGTAATGCAGATATACACTGACCGCAAATTGCTTATGGTTGTTATTTGCAGAGCGCCATTTAAATAAATGCTAGCGTGTTGCTTGTGAAAAGCTGGTTAAAACACACAAGTTTTGGAATTCAGCGATACAATTCGTTCGAGATCATTTAATTTACAAATAAGTAATTACGACCACCAGTGAAGAGGCTCGTTGTCGTGGATCACTTTCTAGACTAATTAAAAAACGTTATTACGACCATCTATGAATAGTTTGCTCACGAGGCTAGTTAAATAACAAGTTATTACAAGGACCACTATAGCGTTTGCTGGCATTGATCTCTTTCTACGCTAATTAATGAACAAGCTATTTCTACCTCCACTGTATAGTATGTTGTCTTTGATCTTTGTATAGGCTAATTAAAGAACATGTAATAACAACCAACACTATTCAGTTTATTGTCTTGGATCTCTTTCTAGGCTAATTGACGTACGAGTATCCTCATTGTCTTATTTACAAACAAATATGTAAAGTTTCTTGTTGTGAATTTCTTTCTATACTTATTAACGAACAAGTTTTGTCGAACTTCAATGTACGGTTTGTTGTCGTGGATCTCTTTTCTAGGGTGATTTACGAAAAAGTCATTACGGCCACCACTGTAACTTTCATTGTCGTGGATCTATTTCTACGCTCATAAACAAACAAGTTATTACGACCACCACAGGGGAAGACGTTGTGATGGAGCGGGATGTAAAAGAGAGAGAGATAGAGAGAGAGAGAGAGAGAGAGAGAGAGAGAGAGAGAGAGAGAGAGAGAGAGAGAGAGAGAGAGAGAGAGAGAGAGAGAGAGAGAGAGAGAGAGAGAGAGAGAGAGAGAGGGAGAGGGAGAGAGAGAGAGAGAGAGAGGGGGGGAGAGAGAGGGAGAGAGAGAGAGAGAGAGAGAGAGAGAGAGAGAGAGAGAGAGAGAGAGAGAGAGAGAAGAGAGAGAGAGAGAGAGAGAGAGAGAGAGAGAGAGAGAGAGAGAGAGAGAGAGAGAGAGAGAGACATCTAACCTTGATAAATAACACAAAGTCTTTCCCCTATTTACCTTCGGCCTAAATTGTGTCTTTTGGTATACATGCATATCTAAAAATAGCTCTCTTAATGTTAAACTAGTTGAAGGCGTAATATGTATGGTAAGCCGTTTAACCATTTATTCGATTTAAAGATATCTATGTAAGATAGAGAGATATCTCTCTTACTTTACTCAGGTTTGAGAGAGATATCTCGATAATTTAGTTAGATATCTTTATAACATAGAGAGATATCTAAATAACATACATATAACATGCTTACAGATATGTCTCTAATTTAGAGATATCTCTCTAACTTAGAGATATATATCTATACGTTAGAGGGTTCACTCTACGATAGAAAGATATATATTACCGTAAAAGAGATATATTCATATTCAATCTAGTTATTTATGTTAAAGGGATATCTCTGTAATTTAGAGAGATGCTTCTCTAAATAGTTGTTGGTTTATGTAAAAGTATATCTCCCCTTAGTCTGAGCTCAAACAAACGCATGCATCTTACGACCAATCGAACATGATTATTTTAAATTCAGTCGTACAATCAACCGCGTTCATTCAGCAACAGATGAGCCCCGGTGGCTCAGTCGGAAGCGATGCGGGTTGTCAACCAAGGAACCCGTATCTCGAATGTAAGGATGGAAGCCACGAAAGTGAATACGTTTTGTTTTCAACACGGAATCGAACTCGTATCTCGAATGTAAGGAGGGACGCCACGAAGTTTGATACGATTTTACTCTACAGGTAGTCGAACCCGCATCTCAAATGTACGAAGGAAAGTAAGGTGGTTTCGATTTTACTCGACAGGAAACCGAACCCGTATCTCGAATGTAAGGAGGGAGGTCACTTAGTAGGTTACGGTTTTACTCGACCTTGGAATCGAACTCGTATCTCGAATGTAAGGAGGGAAGTTACTAAGGTGGATACGATTTTACTCGACAGGGAAGTGATCTACGATGTACTAGACAGAGTATCAAACCCGTATCTCGAATGTGAGGAGGGAAGTCACTAAACTTGCTACTATTTTATTTGACAGGGAATGAAACCCGTATCTCGAATGTGAGGAGAGAAGTCACTAAGGTGGTTTCAATTTTACTTGACATGGAATCGAACACGTATCTCGAATATATAGAGGGAAGTCACTAATGTGGTTACGATTTTACTCGACCTGGACTCAAACCCGTATCTCGGATGTAAGGAAAGTCACTAAGATGGTTACAATAAAGGAGGAAAGTCACTAAGATGGTTACAATTTTGGTAAACAGGGAAAATAACCCGTATTTAGAATGTAAGGAGGAAAGTCGGTTACAATTTATTCAACAGGGAATAGAACCCGTCTCTCGAACGTAAGAAGGGAAGTTACTTAGTTTGTACGATTTTACTTGACAGAGTATCAAACCCGTGTCTCGAATGATGGGAGGGAGGTCACTTAGGTGGCTACCATTTTACCCGACAGGCAGTCTAACCCGTATCTCGAATGTAAAGAGGGAAGTCATTAAGTTGGCTAAAATTTTGTTCGACATGGAATCGAACCCGTATTTCGAATGTAAGGAGGGAAGTCACTAAGGTGGTTACGATTTTACTCGACAGAACATCGAATCCGTATCTCGAATGTACGGAGGGAAGTCACTAATGCCCCAGTCAGACACACACATTACGGATAGGGCGGATAGTTGCGTATGAAATCCGCAGTCTTCCGCAGAAATTGTGGGCGTGGCATATTTTCTTGATGAATTTACGGATACAGTTACCTATAGATACAGATATATACGGATGGTTAGGGATGTCAGCGGAAGTCAGCGGTTTGATACTTTCTCAGTGAATTGACACGATGTGGATAGATACGGATAGATACGGATTACTTATACCCCGTTCACATACACGGATTTTTCTTACGAGTCCTTAGGGATCGCCAATATTCACGGATCATTACGATTTGGCCACTTTTACGACCGATTTAAGAGTTGTTCCGAGTTATTACGAGTTATTTACGGTTTATTACGGATTTTTACGAGTTATTACGATGTATTTACGGCAAAATTCTACGATTTGTTACGAGTTGTCACGGATAACTATGAGCAACTTACGGGCATTATACGAGCTTTTTACGGATTGTTACGAGTATATTACGGAATGTTTCTATTCATCGAAGCTTTTACGTGTTAGTTACGACCTGTTTACGTGTTTTTACGAATAGTAAACAATACGTAAGAATACCTAAAGTATACGTATCTATTCGTAAAGTACTTGTAACTACACGTAACGTGCTCGTAACAACTCGGTACAATCCGTAAAGCCATCGTAATACGACTCGAATGAAATCGTAAACAACACGTAAGCACTCGTATTAATACGTAAATAATCCGTAAACATATCGTAAACTAACCGTAACAAATCGTAAAAATAATGCTTACGAGGCATTTACGGATTCTTGCGAGCATTGTATGGATGGTTACGTGTTGTTGCGAGCGGTTTACGATACTTACGGACTGTTACGAGTTATTTACGGATAATATCAATCCGCGGACAATCGTAAGAAGATTTTTGACATATCAAACAATTTGCCTCTCCTTTCACGGATCATTAAGAGTGTCTGCGAGTTGTTGCGAGTTGTGACGAGTTATTTACGGATACCAGCGAGTTATTTACGGGTGCTTGCGATTGACTACGAGTTGGCGATCCGTAAGGACTCGTAAGAAAAATCCGTGTATGTGAAGGGGGCATTACCTTCCATTATCTTCTGCTACCTGTAGATGCGGATAGATGCGGTTAGATACCGTCATATTTGGACTGTTGCGCATGCCTTGCGGAAAGAAGGGGTCACGTACACAAGCACCATTTGCATTTTGAACAAACTACATCAACAAATCATTGAAGTTGTGTGAAGTTTATCTGGAAAATCATGCCTGCAAAGAAGCAGCAAAAGAAGAGGCAGCTTCTAAAGAAGACACACACTCCACCTTCATCATCTCACCAGGATGATAGACACTTTGGTGGAGCTGGAAGTGTCGTATCAATCACCTCAGACATCACCACCAAGAGGCAGGGGACGTGGCAGTGGTAGCAGGCTTGGGACAAGAGAGGCCTCACGCTACAGGAAGAGGCAGTGTCAGTGTAAGTTTCTAATATTAAAATATAAAATGTCATATATGTTTATGTAATACTGTTTTTGTGCTCAACGCTGTATGTTTTTCATGAATGCTGTATTGTTAATAAGTAAGTATGGATAAACAGTTCAATTTCATGGCAACACATTTATGTATGTGCAGATTAATTGTATGTCCAATTTTTAATGGTGCAAAATAACATTGTTTATCTTATTTTAACTTTATGTTAAAAGAAATTTTGTAATATAATGTGTTCATTACTAAAATGTATTAAGAAGAAGTTTGAATGTTTGTATAATTGTTGAATATTTAGCTAGTTATACAGTTTGGTGTCTCTTTCTTATATTTGCAGACACAGAGACTGAGGAGATTGAAGATCAGGAGCCTGTCTAAGGGCCGGGGATGAGGTTTTGCTGCTCGTTCTCACGGTCGTCAAGTGCACCATCATCTGTGCAAGCAGTCCTCAGCATATTGTGGAGTGTCACACACGCTAGCACCATGGTTTACACGTTCTGCGGCTCCTGTCGGAGGGTTGTGAGAAGGCAGCCATAGCGGTTGGCCAGTATGCCAAAGGCATTCTCCACACATCGTCTGGTACGAGATAGGCGATAGTTACAGACCCGCTTGTTCTCTTCCAGATGCGTAGCAGCAAAGGGCTTCATCATCCACTCGTTGAGGGCAAATGCATTGTCCCCGATGATGATATACGGCATCTAACGGTCGTCGGCAGGCAAAGGTTCAGGTTCTGGGATGCCGATTGTGTTGGAGTTAACCGCGTCTAGCAGAGCCGACTCGTTCCACAGCTGGGCATCATATGCTGCCCCTGGGGCACCGACTTGGGCCCACATGAACCTGTAGTTCGCATCACCGACGGCTAGGAGCACATGGAGTGGTACCCCTCGTAGATGTAGAACTGGGACCCTCCGTGGGCAGTACACCGGATGCGTATGTGCTTGCCATCCAAGGCACCTAGCACGTGGCGAAAGTTCCACCGGCTGCTGTAGCCTGCAACCTCCTTTCGCCCCTCAGCTGTCGTTGGGTTGGTGACAAACTCTGCGCTGTATTCGTCCAAAATGGCCTGACAGACGTCCCGGACTATAAGATAGATCGTGTTGTGCGGCACATATAACAGGAACATCATCGACTTGTAGCAGTCCCCAATGGTCATATGCCTGAGTATGATGGCAACCTTCAGTCCAACCTCCTGCGAATCTCTGTACCATGTGTTTTTCTTACGAAGTCTCGACGTGAGTTGTTCCACCACGTCTCGACACATCTCGGGTGTGAGCCTGGTGAAGTTGCGGAACGCCACCAAATCCTCGTTCCTCAAGAGCATCATGACTTTGCCATACGCACCCTGTTCCGGCCTGAGAGTTATCCAACGGCGGACCCACCATCTCCTATCCCGACGGCGTGTCATCCAGATGCGCAAGATATGTGCATAAATCAGTGTGAGGTTCATGTTGGACTGGCTAAGTCTCAGCAAGAGCAGTCCATGGCTGTAGAACTAGGAAGACCATCCAATATATATATATCGAGAAACCTTCCCAAAATTCTATGTTCACATGTCTTTTTGTTTTGCCAAAGTGGTAGAGATCGTTGCACGAGAAGTTAATGGAGCGCAGGAGTCCGTAATAATCCGTATTTATCCGTATTAATTCGCAATGATTCGCATTCATCCGCACAAAAGGTATCCGTCAGTATTGGAACGCAAACTATCCGTATTGAAACGTTTCTGTAGGTAACAATACGCAGAACGAAACCTGTAATTAACCGTAACTAAAGGTAACGGTCCGCATGAAACCGTATTAATCCACAACTTGGGGTGGATACCGGAATGATAGGTTTAAATACGGGTTAGATACGGTTTAGATACGGATAAATGCCTTCAGTTACGGATAATTACAGTTTTCTCGTCCGCGCCTGAATTTTGAAACTTTTCAAAATTTGGACGCGGATCGTTTTGACCCTGCGGATACGATACAGACAGTTACGGACTCTGCGGATGCGATACGGACCATTACGGATTGGACGGATAGATACGGACGAGCCATCCGTAGCATCCGCAGAGTCCGTATGTGTGTGTCTGACTGGGGCATACGGTGGTTTAGATTTTCTCGACAGGGAATCGGACCCGTATCTCGAAAGTAAAAAGGGAAGCCACTAAATTGGCTACTATTTTATTCGACAGGAAATGAAACCCGTATCTCGAATGTAATGAAGGAACCTTCTAAGTTGGCTATGATTTTATACGACAGAAAATCGAACCGTATGTCAAATGTTAGGAGGTACGTCGCTAAGTTGGCTACGATTTTACTCGACAGGGAATCAAACACGTATCTCGTATGTAAGGAGGGAGGTCACTTTGGTGGCCAAGATGTTACCCAACAGGCAGTCTAAAACGTATCTCGAATGTAAGGAGGGAAGTCATTAAGTTGGCTAAGATCTTTCTCGACATGGAATCGAACCCGTATTTCGAGTGTAAGGGGGGATGTCACTAAAGTGGTTTCAATTTATTTTACTTGACATCGAATCGAACACGTATCTCGAATGTAAGGCGGGAAGTCACTAAGGTTGTTACGATCTTACTCGACATGGAATCGAACGCGTATCTCGAATGTAATGAGCGAATGTAAGGAGGGAAGTGACTAAGTTGGTTAAGATTTTACTCGACATGGAATCGAACCCGTATCTCGAATGTAGGGCGGGAATTCACTAAGTTTGTTACGATTTTACTCGACATGGAATCAAACACGTATCTCGAATGTAAGGAGGGAAGTCACTAAGATGGTTACAATTTTGGTCAAAAGGGAAAATAACCCGTATGTAGAATGTTAGGAGGAAAGTCACTAAGATGGTTACAGTTTTGGTCAACAGGGAAAATAACCCGTATTTAGAATGTAAGGAGGAAAGTCGGTTATAATTGTATTCAACAGGGAATCGAACCCGTATCTCGAACGTAAGAAGGGAAGTTACTAATTTGGTACGATTTTACTCGACAGAGTATCAAACCCGTGTCTCGAATATTAGGAGGAAAGTCACTAAGGTTGTAACAATTGTCCTCGACAGGGAATCGAACATGTAACTTGATCGTAAGAAGGAAAGCCACTAAATTGGTTACTATTTGATTCGACAGGGAATGGAACCCGTATCTCGAATTGTAGGATGGATGTCACTTAAGTGCCTTTGATTTTACTCCACGTGGAATTGAACCCGTAACTTGAATGTAAGGAAGGAACCCACTAAGTTGGCTGTGATTTTATCTTGAATGTAAGGAGGGAAGTCACTAAGTTGGTTACTATTTTACGCGACGGGAAATCGAACCTGTATATCCCGCTCTGTAGGTTGACTATTTGATCACTTCACCACATTTAGTGTTTAACAACTACGCACCTTATATATATTTCTATGTTTATCTCAAACCGGTGCTCCATAAGTACCGGTTTTAAGCATGGGGCTCTTTAGAGCCAATTGCTATAGTAGGCGAATACCGAAGACACTCATCGAAATATATACCGGAATCAGTCCCTAATGTTAAAGTTGTATTACAATATTCATAAATAACTTCAAATATCTCTTGCTACAGTAGCTCTCCATTACTGAACACCATTTCGGGTTCAGAGAGATGTCTTGATATTCGTAGATTGTATATAATGTCAATCAAAGCACATGAATTTGTGGGATATTTCCTAAATATGAATGATCTGGTTCCAGAGTATCCATGTCTACAGTATGGTACCGCCAAATAGTTCTTGACTAAAAACACAAAATATGGTGACTTGGTGCGATATCAACCGGAAAATGGATTTGATCTGATATAACTAAAGCAATAGAAAGATCTCCAATGATATTTGCTTTTAAAATATATGAATTACAGAATTGAAATGAAAAATTGGTTAAGCTGGGAGGGCTTTACGAAACTTGACTTTCACTCTCGTAATTATATGCAGACTGTCATCGTTTATACACGTGTGTTGATCAAATAATATCGAACAAACCGGTCGTCAAGGTGATGTCTGGTTACACACGATAAGAACTCGGGTAAACGTACGCGTGAAATTTATCGATTTTATAATTGATACTTAAGGTTTGACATACGTTGTAAAAACACAACAAACGACACATACACACTCTTTTTCACCTCAATCATGATTCGCTCCAACACGCGAAATCTGTCAGAATTTTACTTGTCATTTTTGGGTCAATTTCTTTTAATTTCTTATAAAAAATCGTAAACTGAAAACGAATATTCTTATTCGAAAACAGTATTCAAATATTCGTCCGTTTTTCGAATATTCGATCCCATACCTAGTTTATATGTCTCTGTATATATTATATACCATACGATTGTAGTTCATCTATACATGTATTGTGTATTCATTATGAATGTATTCGCCTTTGTATAAAAAGCTTAAACTTTATTTCAATAGTCGCAAAACTTGACGCGATTGAAAAATATTGATTTATAGTGTATATCTTCCGAATGCTAGGCTTTAAACATAAACTTCAGGGCCCCCACTTACCGAACTGTATATTTAAAACCTACATTGTTAAATCAATTTATTATGCACTGTGACATAACACTGCTTGAATAACTGGCAGTTGATCTTTGTTTGCATTACACAAGTAAGCTTAATCCTTTTTCAATACAAAACCACTTAATTTTATGCAAACAAATAAAAGTTTGTATTTTGGAATACATTTTATAAGTATTGTTATGATTTTAATAATAACCTGCAAATTCTCCTGTTCTTATATTGTATTGGAAGTATATATAATCAGAGAACTATATAGAAAGGGATTCGCAGGTTACAGAAATATCGGATTTTCACGCGAAGAAACGTGATACGGCGAGATAAGGCGCGCACCTGTTTATATGGCGAGATTTGGCGCGCACCTGTCTATATGGCGATATAGCGTCTCGTTGCTAAGCTTATACGATTTCGTCTGTGGATTTAAGAATTACGCTAATTATGTAGTATTAATGTTCATGTCATGTTCTTCAAATAATCAAGCTTGCTATATTCTTTATGCGTTTCCTAAAAACATCCTTGTAAATTGAACTATAATAAAAATGGGAAATTAAATCCGATTATTCTCGTAGATTTGTTTATGCAAACAAAACAGAAAAGAAAACGTGATGCATCGTCATCAAGTGATTTAAACATACCATTCGTCTATTCGTATGTGTAATGTGAACCAAATCGTCTCTATTAAAGGTGTGAATTTAAGTGGTCTATGCAATGCCATAATTATTGGTCATTTGTATAGTTTATCTTGACTCGACTGGGAAATGTTGACACCTTGTAGGCGAGAGACAAATATCTCACACATTTATCAATATAGAATATATCAATATAGAATTTGACACTTGGTTGACAAATAGACATTTCTATTTTGGTTTATGACTGAACCATTTGTATAACAATAGTGTTACTCTTACGACTATATAATTTGATACTTTGTCAACCACTCTGCAATCTTAAAGTGATGTTCATCTAATCATTATCTACGTGAAATTAAGTTTAATATGGCTAGATACAAGAATGACGATTATTTTTTCAGTTCCCTGAAATTAAGGTCTGTGTCAAATCTTTAATTGTTGTGCTGAATAATGATAAATTGATGTTCATCGAATCATTATTCAGCACAACAATTAAAGATTTGACACAAACCTTAATTTCAGAGAACTGAAAAAAAATAATCGTCATTCTTGTATCTACGAAATCGAAATCAGTAAAATTTTAAACCTTCAACTGGTCTAACATTAAGACATCTATTTTTAGATATACATGTATAACAAAAGATAACATTTAGGTCAAAGGTAAACAGGGGAAAGACTGTATTATTATATAGATCCGTCTGTTTGTCTGTATGTCTGTCTGTCTCTCTCTCTCTCTTTCTCTTCCATCCCCGCTCTCTCTTTTTCTATATCTGTTTCTCTCTTCCCTCTATCTGTCTGTCTATCTCTGTCTCTCTCTATATATCTCTCTCTGTCTATATCTCTCTCTGTCTCTTACCTTCCGTGTCTCTGCCGCTGTGAGTGTGTTTTTCTCTCACTCTCTTTTTATGTCTGTTCAGGGTACGAGAAAAAAATGTCCCAGTTTCGTTTTCAATTGATGTTTCTGTTCCTATCTGTGCCTAATCAAGACAAATTACCAATTTTTTTACCAATCTCAAGTCATTAGATAAACTAAATTAAAGGTAAAAACTTGCTTATGTTATTGTTTATCATGCTAATGCTACCTGAAAGATGCATTTGCTATCTACAAGATGAATTTGCTACATACTTTCAAACCAGGTAGCAAGTTCTTGCTACACGGCACACGCCATAAAAGTCAATTTCAAACCCTGGTTTGTTGATAGAAATTGATTTCACTCTTTCTCTAGAGACAGTAGTCGCTCTCTCTCTCTCTCTCTCTCTCTCTCTCTCTCTCTCTCTCTCTCTCTCTCTCTCTCTCTCTCTCTCTCTCTCTCTCTCTCTCTCTCTCTCTCTCTCTCTCTCTCTCTCTCTCTCTCTATATATATATATATATGTCTATATGTCCTCTCTCCCTCTCTAACATTCTTATCTCTCTCCCTCTCTCTTTCTATCATTCTGCCATTACTGCTATATCTCTCTATCCCTCTTTCTTTCGCTGTCTCTCTTCCATCCCCGCTTTCTCTGTATCTGTTTCTCTCTCCCCTCCCATCTCTCTTTCTCTGTCTGTCTGTCTATGTCTGCAATTCTCTAGTATGAATACGTTCTTCATTCACTCAAAGTATTCAAGTATGACTCTTGTCTGTATACATACATTACCCTTCACCGATACTCTTGTACACATGTTTCTCAAAAACTATTGTAACAATTGTCTATATGTTATTGGCCTGGTTTATTTCTTAAGTTGTTTTCAATTAACGATAGTATAAATAATATTCGTCTTTGCTTGCATTATCAAAAACATGAAAATAAACAGCGGGGACCAACCAAGCGACACCAACCAAGCGTGAAACTTTATTAAAACAAAATGGGAAGAGGAGCCTGCATACTCCTCAGTATTATCACTTCATAACTTTTAGTACAATATGTTGATGTTTTATATTCAAGATAATGCTTTTGATAATGCAACACTTATTTAATTTTATCTTTTATGTAAATCGGGTATATTTTGATAGTATTAACCTGATTCTGACCATTGTGTTGATATACAGCATTATGATGAGAATGTATATCTCCTGCACGCTGAACTGTCACAAGTTAAATTAGTAACAATGTCATTTTATATATAAGTATAGAGTGATTTCTGACCTAACCGTCACGTAGATAAGAAGCAACAGTTCAATGAATATAAAGAGCCTTCATGTACTTAATAAAATATACATTGGTAGAAAACCAGTATATTTTTCATTTTGGTGAAACACGTGTACAGTCATATCAAATAGCAGGAATGTCAGGATGAGGTTACTATTGATTAGTGAGTTGATAACGGATTACTCGTTTTACACATATTCTGTTTTTGTGTAGACCCTTCTAAATCGGTTAGAGAGACACCTTGATATAAGACCCTGTGCTTAAAGGGTCATTATTGTATTCGAAAAGTTTCGATCCAGATTTACAACATTTCTGATCAGTGTTTATGATTTATTTCCAAAACAGTTTAATTTTACCATTTTCCTGATGCTTTTGTTTGTGATTGGTGTCGGTCTGTCGTTAGAATTAAACAATTCTTTTTATTTCTCTTTTTCCTTTTTAGCTCGACTATTCGAAGAATATGAGAGCTATACTACTCACCCTGGCGTTGGCATCGGCGTCCACCGTCACACCTAGGTTAAGGTTTTGCATGCAAGCAGGGCCTTTCAAATAGTACTATTTGAAAGACCCTGATGCAAGTTCTTAAATACTACATGTATTGCATTGAAACGTTCTACAACCCTACCCAACAATTACACCTATGTAGATTATCAAGTAAGATAACTCTATCCTGCATTTTATGCAAGTTATGGCCGTTTTTTAACTTAGAAATTCTGGTTAAAGTTCTGCGTGCAACTACATTAAGAGACCATACCTTAGTAACTACTTCATGCATTGCATGAAACTTAAAACAACCTTTCCCAACCATCACACCTATGTAGACAATCAAGTATAATAACTCTTATCCAGTATATTTTGCAAATTATGGCCCTTTTTTTTTACCTAGAAATTTGGTCAAAGTTTTGCATGCAACTACATTAAGAGTTGATATCCTAGTATTTACTTAATGCATTGCTTTGAACATTATACAAGTCAACCCTTCCCAACTATGACACCTATGTTAATTTTCGAGTTAAATATTTCTATCCTGCATTTTATGCAAGATATGGCCCTTTTTTGGACTTATAAATTCTGGTTAAGGTTTTGCATGCAACTGCATTAAGAGACCATATCTTACTAACTACGTGATGCATTGTTTTGAAACTTTATACAGTCCTTCCCAACC